>JAQZBX010048891.1:0-20074 GCA_029593785.1 Cabassous unicinctus | reverse complement strand
ATCTACCTTTGCAGGAAATTTTAAAGGAAGCCTTAGAACCAATAATAAAAAGACAGGAGAGAGAGGCTTGGAGGAGAATATAGAAGAAAGAATAGCAGAAAGGATAACCAAAAGAGTAAAAAGACAGACAAAAATATGATATGACATATGAAAACCAAAGAATAAAATGGAAGGAAATAGTGCATTTACAGTAATATCATTGAATGTGAATGGATTAAATTCCCCAATCAAAAGATGCAGGCTGACAGAATGGATTAAAAAAAACATGAGCCAGCCATATGCGGCTTGTACCTCGGTCTATCACCTTAGACGCAGGGATACAAAACGCTGAAAGTGAAAGGTTGGAAAAAGATACTCCACGCAAAGAGTAACCAAGAAAAGAGCAGGAGTAGCTATACTAATATCAGACAAACCAGACTTTAAATGCAAAAAAGTTATGAGAGAGGGCCATTATATATTAATAAAAGGGACAATCCATCAGGAAGATATAAATAACAGTCATTAGTATCTGTGCACCTAACCAGGGTGCCCCAAAATACACGAGACAAACTCTGGGAAAACCAAAGGGAGAAATAGACATCTCTATAATAATCATTGGAGACTTCAGCACCTCAATAACATCATTAGATAGAACAACTAGACAGAAGATCAACAAGGAAATGGAGAACTTGGAACAATATGATAAAAGAGTTAGGCCTAACGGACATATACAGAACATTGCATACTAACTCGGGGTTATACATTCTTCTCAAGTGCCCATGGACCTTTCTCCAGGATAGACCTCATGTTAGGGCACAATGCAGCTCTCAATAAATATAAAAAGATTGAAATTATACAAAGCACTTTCTCAGATCATAATGGAATGAAACTGGAAATAATAGACAGGAAAAAGTAATTTTGCAAATGTGTGCAGGCTGAACAAACACTCCTAAATAATCGGTGGGTCAAAGAAGAAATTACAAGTGAAATCAGTAAATATATTGAGACTAATGAAAATGAGAACACAACTTATCAAAACTTATGGGATACAGCAAAGGCAGTCTTGAGAGGGAAATGTATAGCCCTCAATGCCTATATTAAAAAAGAAGAAAGAGCTAAACTCAAAGATTTAACTGAACAACTAGAGAAACTGGAAAAGAACAGCAAACCAATTCCAAAACAAGCAGAAGGAAAGAAATAATAAAGACTAGAGCAGAAATAAATGAAATTGAGAAAAAAAAATTTAGAGAAAATCAACAAAACCGAAAGCTGGTTCTTTGAGAAGATCAATAAAATTGACAAACCCCTAGGTAGACTTAAAAAGAAAAAAAGAGAGAAGATGCAGATAAATACAATCACAAATGAAAGGAGGGAAGTTACAATTGACCCCATGGAAATAAAAAGGATCATAAGAAGATATGAGAAACTATATGCTAACAAACTAGACAACCTAGATGAAATGGACAAATTCCTAGAAGTGCACAACCAACCTACACTGACGCTACAAGAAATACAAGAAAACAAATCAGTCACATTTAAGGAGATTGAATCCATCTTCAGATATTTCCCAGCAAAGAAAAGTCCAGGACCAGATGGCTTCACAGGTGAATTCTACCAAGCAATTTAAAAAGAATTAACACCAATCCTGTTTAAAGTCTTCCAAAAAATTGAAGAGGAGGGAAAATTACCCAACACATTTTATGAAGCCAACATCACCCTAATACCAAAGCCAGATAAAGATTCTACAAGAAAAGAAAATTATAGACCAATCTCTCTAATGAACATAGATGCAAAAATTCTCAACAAATTGCAAATCGAATCCAACAGCTTGTCAAAAGACTTATACATCACGACCAAGTGGGATTTATTCCTGGTATGCAAGGCTGGTTCAACATAAGAAAATCAATCAATGTAATACACCACATTAACAAATTGAAGGGAAAAAACCACACGATCATCTCAATTGATGCGGAAAAGGCATTCAACAAAATCCAGCCTTCTTCTTTGATAAAAACACTTCAAAAGACAGGAATAGAAGGAAAATTGCTCAATATGATAAAAGGCATATATGAAAAACCTACAGCCAACATCATACTCAATAGGGAAAGGTTGAAAGTTTTCCCTCTAAGATCCAGAACAAGACAAGGATGCCCTTGTTAATAACCATTGTTATTCAATATTGTACTAGAAGTTCCTAGGTTAATTAGACAAGAAAAAAAAATTAAAGGCATCCAAATAGGAAAAGAGGAGGTAAAACTCACTGTTTGTGGATGACATGATCCTGTACTTAGAAAATTCTGAAGTGTCCACAACAAAGCTACTTGAGCTAATAAATGAGTTGAGCAAAGTGGCAGGATACAAGATCAGCACGCAAAAATCAGTAATGTTTTTGTTCACTAGCACTGAACAACCTGAGGAGGAAATCAGGGGAAAAATTCCATTTACAATAGCAACAAAAAGACTCAAATACCTAGGAATTAATTTAACCAATGAAGTACAGGACCTATATGCAGAAAACTACAAAATAATGCTAACAAAAATTTGAAAAGACCTAAACAAATTGAAAGACATTCTTTGTTCGTGCGTTGGAAGAATAAATATCGTGGTTATGTCAATCTTACCCAAACTGATATATAGATTCAATGCAATACCAATCAAAATCCCAACAACTTACTTTACAAAATTAGAAAAGACAATTACCATATTCATTTGGAAGGGAAAGTGCTCCAGAATAGGCAAAAGCCTTCTAAAAAAGAAGAGCATCGTGGGAGGAATTTCACTGCCTGAACTTGAACATATTACAAAGCTACAGTGCTCAAAAGAGCATGGTACTGGCATAAAGATAGACACAGCAATCAGTTGAATAGACTTGAGAATCCAGAAATAAACCCTCATGTATACAGTCAACTGGTTTTTGACAAACCTACCACGTCTGTGTAAATGGGACAAAACAGTCTCTTCAACAAATGGTGCTGGGAGAACTGGATATCTGTAACGAAAAGAATAAATGGGGACCCATCCCACTCCCTATATAAGAATCAACTCAAAATGGATCAAAGAACTAAATATAAGATCCAGGACCATAAAACTACCCAAAGAAAATGTAGTGAAACATCTTCAAGACCTTGTAGTAGGTGGTGGTTTCTTGGCCGTTACACCCAAAGCACGTGCAACAAAAGAAAAAATAGATAAATGGGACCTCCTCAAAATTAAACCCTTTTGCACCTCAGAGGACTTTGTCAAAAGGGTGAAAAGGCAGCCAACTCAATGGGATAAGATATTTTGGAATCCAGGATATATAATGAGATGTTGCAACTCAACAATAAAAAGACAAACGGCCCAATTAAAAAATGGGCAAAAGACTTGAATAGACATTTCTCCAAAGCAGAAATTCAAATGGCAAAAAAACACATGAAGGGAAATGCAAATCAAAACTACAATGAGATATCATTTCACACCTATCAAAATGGCCACTATTAAAAAGACAGAGAACTACAAGTGTTGGAGAGGATGTGGAGAGATAGGAATGCTTATTCACTGTTGGTGGGAATGCAGAACGGTGCAGCACTGTGGAGGACTGTTTGGCAGTTCCTAAAGAAGTTGAATGTAGACTTGCCACATGACCCTGCAATACCACTACTGGGTATATACCCAGAAGAACTGAGAGCAGTGACATGAACAGACACCTGCACACCGATGTTCATAGCAACATTATTCACCATTGCCAAAAGTTGGAAACAACCCAGGTGTCCATGAACAGACGAATGGATAAACAAACCGTGGTCTATTCACACGATGGAATATTATGCAGCTGTAAGAAGAAATGAAGTCGTAAAGCATATGACAACATGGATGAACCTGGAGAACATTATGTTGCACGAAGCAAGCCAGACACAAAAGGACAAATGCTGTATGATTGCGCTGCTATAAATCAAATATATTGTGTAGTATATTGTATGACTCAAATAAAATTATATATATTCAATTAAAAAAAAACTAATTCAAGGGCGTATTTTAAATAAAGTATACAGAATAAGTACTTTCCTTTTTAAAAATATCTCATTCAAATATTTTTTCTGTTTTGTTGGATTATGGAGTGGTAATTTGCATGTAATACAAAATAATGTTTTAATTCCTAACATACGTCTGTTACTATGCTAGATGATATGAAAGTTATTAAAGAATAAATATGTGTTAATCATTTTCTGTCTTCAAGTAGTTTCCTACTTGTTAAGGATCCAAGAAATGCTGAATAGTGGAAAGGTTAGAGAGAGAGAGTTGAGTAATATTTTGAGAAGGGGAGATATCTTATTTTTGTATAGAGCCTATAAAAAGTGTAGGAAAGAGTCTGTGAAATAAATTACTTTAAAACGTATGGACAGTGTCATTATAGGTAGATTTCTTTGGTATTTTCCATCTTTAGTTAGTCTCTTGGCAAATAGCAAATATCCCTAGGAATGATCACACCTCATCTCTTTATCATTAGCTGATACAAATTATTGGGCAATAACTTAATAGGTGGGAAAGGAAAAGAGTAAATGTGTACAACATTTTGTGGGGATTTGTCATTAAAAGTCACTCCTTGGACTGTAGGTTGCTAATCATTCTTGTATAGACAGAAAATTTAGGTACTTGGAAGATGAAAACTAAAGGCTCTTGGCATGAAAGATCTAAAAGGAACCCCAGATAACCATGCCTTAAAATTGTGTCTAAAATAAATTTTAGCAAACTTGGTTACCATATTTGTCCCTGTGAAAGTACTTTGTAAACTCTAAATATCCATATTTTCTAATTATGTGTTTGAACAGGGGTACGATGTTAGAGGAAGTATAGTAATAGTAATATAAAGTAATGTCAAATGGCCTGAAGTGGGAAGAGATTTTAAAATAAAATTCCATAAGGAGGAAACTAGAAAATTATTGTGGATTTTGGACATTTACTTTAGGGACAGGGAGCCCAGTACAACTCAATAACTTTTAGATGTATTTTAATATAACATCAAATATAATGATGTGTCCTCACTTCGGCTGCACGTATACTAAAATTGGAACAACACAGAGAAGATTAGCATGGCCTCTGCGCAAGGATGACATGCAAATTCGTGAAGCATTCTATATTTTTACTTGGTTCTATTCGCTTTACTCAAGATTGCTTTATTCAATATAAATATACAAGATTAAAAAAAAAAATGTATAATGATGTATGTTCCTGATGATGTTCCATATTAGAAAGCATACTAATAGCAGGTATCACTTATTTTGTAGACTTACTATATGCCAGACTCTGTTTTAAGCATTTTACATAATGACTTTTCATCACTACCACAGCTCTAAAAAATAGGTGGTATTGTTCCCATTTTAGGAGTGAGAGAATGATAAAACTTAAAGACAAGGTCAAATGGGTAGTAAATGATAGAGGTAGAATTTGAATCCATTTTCTTTTGATTCCAAAACCAATTTTTTTATACTTCAAGGTATAGTGGCATCTTATATTCTTTGTTTTAAAAGGCAGGAATGCATGTAATATGTACACTTAATTTAATATACACAGTTAGATTTTAGAGAGAATACAAAGTTGCCTTGATATACAAATGTACGTATCTCTTGCCAAACTCAAACCTTGGGGTAAACCCAAATGTGTTTCCTATTCTTATTCCTAGATTCCTGAACATAGCTGAAGATTGATATACATTGATACTGATGGGTTCTGCTGCAAATTCCCTGTTTTCTTGCATTACTTGGCCCTCATTGGTGCTTAGCAATCTTTTTTGCTCATCTACTCACATGTTGCATCCTCCACAACCATGATTTCAAACTTTTTTCATTCTCATTAAGCTCCCAACCCTATCTTACTCTACCTTACTCTTAGCAGACCATCTCTTACCTCATCAAGAAAATGGAGATCTGTATATCCTGAAATCCTACAGGTTATCTTAGCTTGATCTTCTTTAAATTCCCATTTACTCCAACCTTATTCCAAATTGATCAGTCCTTTGTGGATAGTCAGGTTTCATGATAGTCATCTGTCTGCCCTAGCCCACAATCTAGACAGTCTTTCCCTTCCCTGAATGTTATCTTCCATAGAATTCACCTTGACTTTTATGGCTTTGTTTGTTACTTTCTACTAATTTTCTGCTGTTAAATAAAGTACAGATTTAAACTCTTTTATGAAGTCCTTGAGGAAAACATCTGTATCTAATTTAGTTCATGTTCCTCACTGCCTAATATTTAATGTTATTAAGTTTTTATTGAATGAATAACTTTGATAAAATTTAGAGCTGTAATAATGCATAAACAGTTTTTTAAAAAGAAACTTTAAGAAAACAGGCAAAGATTTAAAATAAGTATAGATTTTCTGAAGCATAGTGGAAACTGAGTAGCCTCAAGGAAAACTGATTTTCTCAACTTATGAGCTAGCTTTGTAGTCATTAATCAGACATTAAGTGGAATATATGTGTGTTTGGGGGAGGAGGGAAGACTGACAGGTGTAGAAAGGAGTGCCATGCATGTTCTGATGGTATTTTTTTGTACATTTTCTGGTAATTACAGTTATTAGTAACACTACCATTATAATATGGTTATATGGACTTAACTCTGAATTATAAAATTAAACTTTTAATTTTTCAAAGTGCTTTTTGTCAGACATAAAGGAGAATCAGCATTGAATTCCTGAGTTATTGTGTACCTGTAACAACAGCAAAAAATGGCTGCATCTGACTCCCCCTCTCAGAGCCATTGCAGTACGTTGAGCTCCATAGAGACAGTGCCAGGGCAAGTATGAGCTGGGTGGGGCCTGGGTGACTCTGAGCCTCACGGAAGAAAAATAACTAGACGTGGGCAAAGGAGGCTCTAAGAAGATGAGAGGCAAAATGTCATCATGTGCATTCTTTGTGCAAACTTGCTGGGAGGAGCACAAGAAGAAGCACCCAGGTGCTTCAGTCAACTTTTCAGAGTTTTCTAAGAAGTGCTCAGAGAGGTGGAAGGCCAGGTCTGCTAAAGAGAAAGGAAAATTTGAAGACTTGGCCAAGGCATGGCCTGTTAGGAAAGAGAAATGACAACTATATCCCTACTAAAGGGGAAACAAAAAAGTTCAAGGATCCCAATACCCCCAAAAGGACTCTTTTGGCCTGTTTCTTGTTTTGTTCTGAGTAGCACCCCAAAATCAAAGGCAGGCATCCTGTTCTCTCTAATGGTGGTGTTGCAAAGAAGCGGGGAGATATGTGGAGTAACACTGCTGCAGATGACAAGCAGCCTTTGAAAAGAAGGCTGCTAAGCTGAAGGAGAAATACAAAAAGGATATTGCTACATTCTGGGCAAAGGAAAGCCTGATGTGGCAAAAAAGGGAGTTATCAAGGCTAGAAAAAGCAAGAAAAAGAGGGAAGAGGAGGAAAACAAGATGAAGATGATTATGAGAAGGAAGATGAAGATGATGTTGAATAAGTTGGTTCTAGCCAGTTTACTTTTTTTCTTTATAAAAAGCATTTAACCCCCCTGTACACAACTTACTTCTTCTAAAGAAAAATAATTGCAATGTAAGGCTGTGTGAGATTTGTTTTTAAACTGTACAGTGTCTTTTTTTGTACAGTTAACACACTACCAATGTGCCTTTAGATAGCCCTGTCCTGGTGGTCTTTTCAGTAGCCACTAACCTTGCCTGGTATGGTGTAGGGTTGTAAATTAGCATGGAAATTTGAAGCAGGTTCTTGTTGGTGCACAGCACAAATTGGTTATATATGGGGATGGTAATTTTTTCATCTTCACTTGTCTCTGATGTAGCTTATTTGAAATAATTGTTTTCTTAACTGAATACCACTTTATAATAAATTATGAGAAAAAAAAGTTGCAGCTATTTTGTTGACATTCTGAATGCTTCTGAATAAATACAAATTTTTTAATTAAAAAATAATGACTGAGGAGAACTTGACATAAAGTATTAAAATTAGTTATATGTCATTGTATTAGACAGGATTCTCTAGAGAAACAGAACCGACTGCATGTGTGTGTGTGTGTATATATGTATATATGTAAGAAAGTGAATATTAAGATATTTATTATAGGAATTGTCTCACATTACTGTGGGGATTGGCAAGATCAAATTCTGTAGGGCAGGCCACAAGTTGGGAACTTGGTTGACTTTGAATTCCCCAGGAGAAGCCTCAAGTTGGGAACTCCAGTGAAGGTGATGAATTCCCCAAAGAGAAACTGGCTGGCTGAAGTAGAGAGAGAACAACTTCTTTCTCACTGCTGAAATTATTTCTCCCTTTAAAGCCTTCAGCTGATTACATGAGACTTCTGTCATTGCTGAAGGCAGTCTCCTTTGTTGATTATAGATGTAGTCATCCATAGATGCAATCAGCAGACTAATGATTTAAATCCATGAAATAGCCTCACAGTAGCCATTGGGCCAGTGCTTGCTTCACCAAACTGGACACCATAACCTAGCCAAGCTGACACATGAATTGTGTCACAGTCATATTGAAGTCTGCAAAAGCCTTGCACTGTTAAAATGTATTTTAACTTGTTATTTCATATTAATTTATATCAAGAAAGAAAAAAGGTCATTGTGCAATTTAAAATATTTTTGTTTTGTTTCAGGCAGCTGTTAAGTCTAAGAAAGCTACAGATGCTTATAAAGTCTATGTGGAAAAATATGCATTAGCAAAAGCTGATTTTGAACAGAAAATGTCAGAAACAGCTCAGGTTGGTATTTTAAGACTTTGAATCTAAATACAGATTTTATCAGTCAGAAACAGGATATTTATATTTGTGTATACTGATTAAATAATAGACTTTTGTCATATAATTTTTTTAGTATTAGAAATATTAAAATGCACAGTGTCAGGGTTTTTATAGTGCTATTTAAAAATATATATGTTGTTTTGGAGATTTAGGACCAAGATGCAATAATTTTGATGCCATAATCAATTATTCAAGTAGACCAGAAGATATGGTTTAAAGATAATAGAGGAAAATGAGGGTATTGGTACATGATAAAAATCAGGCTGAATGTTAGCCTTATGTGTGCATTTTAAAATTCACTTTGCTTAAGAACACTGGAAATGATTCAGTAAAACTCATAAGCTTGGGATATATTATATCTGATTTGTTGTCCTTGGAACCTTAATTAAAGGTGTAGGTTTCAAATGTGAACCTTTTATGGATCATAGGTAAAATCCCCACATCTTCCTCTTGCTTTATTTTTCCTCTTAGCCCTTATTATTATCTGACATACCATATATTTTACTAACTGTAAAAGTTGGGAAAGACTAGGTATGCTGAGTTGACAGAAGACCCCCAAATTCTCAGTGGCTTACAACATAAAGGATTTATTTCTTGCTAATGTTAACATGTTCATCATGAGTTGACTGCAGCTCTTTTCTACATTGTCTTCACTCTGGTGCTAAGGCTGGTGGAGGAATCTCTCTTTGGATCATTCTTAGTCATCAAGACTGATAGCAGCAATGTAGTGAGGCACACACTGGCTTTTTTACTCATATTATTTATTTGTCTTCTCCCACTAGCATACGTTCTATGAGGGCACAGATTTTTCTTATAACAGTTCCCAACTCATGGTAGACACTCAGTAAGTATTTACTGGAAGAAAGAAGGACTTTATGAATTTGTTTTTTGGACTCTAAGAAGTCTTCTCTCCTGAAGTGTTCAGTGATTCAGATCTCAGTAAACCAAAAGGCTTGTATGCTTGTATGCTGGATGTGCTGGGTCTATATAGTAAATATGTAAGTATTGAAATGTCTATCATAGATTGAATTTACAGTATAGAAGAGGGAGACAGACATTAAATACTGTATATATGCATAAATAAATGCTTAAAATGATATTTAAATTGAATTCTGTTTATTAAATCCTATATATAGAGCTTGAATATAAAATTCTAAATTATTTTAAATGTTACAAGGGAAAAGAGCATACTTCCATGAGATAGAATAATAGGAGTGACCTAATTTGGATTAGGGAGACTGGGAAAGCCATTTTGGAGAAGTGACATTTAAAACTGAGACATGAACAATGAGTAAGAGAGTAATAGGGAAGAATGTTCTAGGCTTTGGGGATCATGGGTGTAAAGGCCCAGAGATGTAAAAGAGCTATCACAATTCTAGAATGTAAAAAGTATTTATTATATCTGAGCAAGGGTAGACGGTAGTGAGAAAGAGATTGAAGAGCTAGACAAGCACCAGTACCATGTAGGCTTCAGTAAGGATTTAAGTTTTCTTCTAAGAGCACTGGGAAGCCACTGAAGGGTTTTAGGTAGAATGTGACATGATATGATCTGCATTTTAAAAATGTTCTGGCAGTTTTGTGAAGAATGGATTATAGTGAGGCCAAAGGAGAATCAAGAGTCAATTTGGAAGGTATTATAATAGTCAGGTGAGAAACAATTAGGCCAGTGTGGTGATGTTGGAGGAGAGAAGTGAATGTATTTGGAGATGTCAGGGCTGGGTTTGGTAAAAGTATGCTGAGGGAGATCAAGATCACCTCCCTGTATTAGCTTTTAAGTCTGTGTAGATAGAGATGAATGGGAAACACTATATGAAGAACCAGTTAGTTGGAGAGGAGAGGGTTAGATGTTCAATTTTGAACATGTTAGTTTTGAGATATATCTATGAGATCCCTAAATGGAGACATTAAGTGGGCAATTTCGAGGGAAATCCAAATAATTTGGGCTGGAAGTAAGTGCCCACAGTCCCTTATCCACAATTCTGAACTCATAAGCTCTGAAAACTTTTTTTTTTTCCCTGTAAACATCATTTGGCAATAAAACTTGACCTGAATTGATGTGAAGCTATTTATAGTCTTTATCCTAGTTAACCTGAATGTATGTATGCTTTCCTTCAGAAATATGTTTGATAAACAGGTTCCACTGCTGGTGGTAGTCTTACAGGATTTATAGTAACAGCACCATATTATCTTTATTTTTAAAATCTAAAAAATTTGAATTCCAAAACACAGTTGGTCCCACAGGTTTTGCATAAAGGACTGTGAGCCTGTATAAAATAGGGTGTTATCAGCACCCAAAGCCTTGATGAGATCACCTATTTATAGAATGTGGGGAAGAAAGGGCTCTTGATCAAGCTCTGAGAGACTCATCGAGAGTGTGGTAGAGGAAGAGACACAGAGACCTTAGTAGGGGAAGCCAAAGAAGAAGAAGACTGGAAAATGTAATTTCATGGAAATGGAGATAACATAATGTTTCAAGAGAAAGAGTTTAGTTAGTTATTTTTATAACTCCAAGTCTAGCGAGAAAAAGTTTCAATTTCTAAAGTAACTGAGGTCGTAATTCAGCAAGTGTTTTTTATTTTTATTTTTATTTTTTGTCTTTTAAGTCTTTAGGAGCAGTCATTTATAAGGTAATTATTGTTGATTTAAGCATTAAATAATGCTGTCAATGAACATGTTTTGCCTTTCAGGTATTTAATTTGAAAAAATTAGAATTTGCTAGAGTCAGAGATTTTTTTTATTTTGCTACTTTATAAAAGTATTCTTAAAAAATTGCCAGCATTTATCTTTCCTTCTCCTTATTTCTTTCTGCTTACTCATTACTTTTTACTAAAATGGCATTTTGACTTGTTTATCCTGCCATTTTCAAGATGGAAATGTTAACTTATTTGAGCAGATGTGTGAGACCATGCTGCTTTTACACAAAGATGATGGTTATGGTGTGCCTTACTAATGTCTATGGTTTTTCTCTTTCCTGTGTATTCTCCCTCTCTCCCTGTCTCCCTGCCCCCAACACACGCATAGCAGAACAGGTTAACTGTTGTTTCTTAATAGAAAATAGATTTCCTTTTGGGTTATTTAGAAGTGAAAAGAATCCTCTTTCTTCTCTTTGCTTTTGTCCCAGGCCAAATAGGTTGACCTAATCCCAGTGGGAAGAGGTTCAGTCTAGTGGCAGGACCTATATTTACTAGTGGGAAAAGAAATTGGATCCATAGGTTAGAATTTACTTGGAGTGTTTGTGAGTTTATTACCTATGAATTGCAAATAAAATTGTGACTTTTCTTTGTGCTCATACTTTTTAACCACCATTAGTTAATGATACATTTGAGAAAAATTTTGAAACAATATGGAGATTTTGTTTCTTTATTTTAAAACAGTGAAATGGCTAGTTTATGAAAACTTTGAGATTTACTGAGTTATTCCCTCTAATTAAGGAATTTTTGAATCAGCTTTTTATGGCTGAAAAGATTGTACTTTTTAAAAACTAATGTAACAATACATATGAACACAATGAATTTGAAATTGCAAGAGGAAAAAAATTTATATTTGATTTGTTCAAGAAAGTTCATTTATTTTAAATACTAGAGACTATACTCATTTCTCATTGCTGAATTGCTCTGGGCTCAAGTTGTCACTAATATTTGAAGAATTGTGATGTTTAATAGCACCCCATCCCTAAAAAAAAATTGATACAATTTCCAAACAGAGTCACAGGTGCATCTGAATCATGCTTTGCCTCTCTGGGGCTTCATTCTTCAAGGTATTTCTAAATAATTAGGATCTGCTTTATGCAGTGTGGCTGTTTCAAAAGGAAATAAGCTTTAAGAGGAAGAAACAGTTTCCTTTGACTTATGAAAGTCAAAAAATGACCATATGAAATTAATGGCTGTCTGGCAAACTATACTGTATTTTTATATACCTATGAGAAAATCATTGTTTCATTAAGTTGCTGATAGTTAAGCTGAGAGCCAGTTCTTATAATATGAATTTAGAATGCAGTCATGCTCCTGGTGAGTATTCCTCACTTGAGAATAACCCAGACTTTTAAAATATTGGTATTCTCATTGACTTGGTCAAAATTAATCAATGACAAGCACTCTGTTTTAACTCTTCATTTCCTCATAAGTAAACTGATTTAAGTTTTAGACTATTGTTATCTTACTTCCAAAACTAATTTCACAATTGTTGAATTTTTACACGGTCATACCATTTGCACAAATGTGGATTTGATAATTTGGCTTAGTGTTTTCTGATCCTGTGATTCAGTGCTGAAAAAAATCAGACTTAAATACAGGGTGAAGAAATTTAATTTGATAATCAGGGAAAAGTAAGGCATTTAGATCTTTTCTTTAAAACCGAATTAATTTGGCAAAAAACTGGGTAATCAGGTTTGTGTAGTAGACATGACAAATGTATTTTATTTGAAAATGGGCATTTCCCAACCTTGTTTTGAGGGGTATTATTGTTCTGTGAATATTAATATATATTCAGGGAAGAAGAAAAGCAAAAAGGGTTGTGTAGTCAAAGTGGAAACCACTATGCAAAGTGAAACAAGTTTCGTCATTTCAGTATTTCTCAGAGCTTTCATTATGTTTCTTGTGAAGCCAGGCTAGCAGTGGTTTTCTTCCTGAAGAATAAATATCAGTTTAATTTGGGAATTTTCCCCAAACAACATTCTCACCTTTCTCCAACTCTGTCCCCCTGGTAGTAGAGAAGCTTCTGTGTTTTTTTGTAGTTTGAAAACATCCCCCTGGTGATTCTTTGATTGAGAACTGCTCAGATAGAGTGTACAGGCCTTCCCAAACTTATTTTAGCATAGAACCTCTTTTGGAGATTATATTTTAACATTTGAAGGATTAAAAAGACACTTTGGGAATCTATGGGCTAGACTGTAAAGTTGTCAGAAGTAAACTGTAGTTTTTGTTTTGCCAACTAATTCTTTTTCAGTTTTTGAAACACTTCTTCCTTGGCTTTTGTGACACTATTCTCTTCTGGGTCTCCTTCTAAATTTCTGCCCATGATTATAGATTTTAACTTGTGACATCTTTAAACTCTGAGAAAGTTAATATTTGCCTGAAACATGCTATAATAAAAAGTTAATTTTTCTCCACACGGTATTTCAGTATTTCTACTAGACCCACTTGCCTTGAAGCATTGTTAAGCATTATGTAATAATAGTAACTTGAAATTTAATTAGCTGTATTGATGTCTAAAAGCTCTTCTGATACTAAGATATGTGTGTGTGTATGTGTGTGTGTATATATATAAAACTTCTCATATTTGCTATCCAGAAATTTCAAGATATTGAAGAAACTCATCTCATTCACATAAAAGAAATTATAGAATCTTTATCAAATGCTATAAAGGAAATTCATTTGCAAATAGGCCAGGTAAGTTTTTATTTTGTTGAACTGATTCATGAAATTTTTATGTTCATTTACGGCACTCTAAAAATCTTTTGTCCTTTTATCATTATGTCCAAAGCTTATAAAATCATACTGAATTATTTCAGATAAAGAATATGCATTTACATGAATTAAATATAAAATAAACTGTATTTAAAATTTTTGGCCACCAAGGATGGTGATTCAAATTCATTATTAAAATTGATTATGCTCAGTTCTCTTTACATTAAAATTCTGAAGTAACCAATTTTTGACTTTTTTTTTCAAGTTTTACTATTTTTAAGTTTAGAGCAACTTCAGTAAGTTGTAGAGCTTGTGTTTAGAAATGTTCCAGAAACATCACCTGTTTAATGATGATATTTTGGGGTGTATTGAAATACAGTAGAGAAAGGTGAAATCTGTTATTCCTTTTTATTAAAAGTCCAAAACTATTTTCATTGTCTATATAAGATTTGTTATAAAAATTATGTCTCATAATTCATATTATGAAAGACTCAAAGATGGGAAAAGGAAACTGCCTTGACTTCTAAGGCTGTGAGGCCATATCATAAGGGGTTAATATAAGCAAGGGTTGGTTCCCATAGATCTACTAAAATTATAAGTTAGGAAACACAGCATGTTATATAAACAAAATTTCTTAAAGGTCACCAGGGCAAAAAGTACTTATTTTGTTGTAATGATTTTAATTGATTTGTGGATATTTTGTCTGAGGTTCAATTTATTAAGAATATTTGTGGAAAAAGAAAAAGTCTATCTTTATTCCATTTTTAATAGGTCCATGAAGAATTTATAAATAACATGGCTAACACCACAGTTGAAAGTTTGATACAAAAATTTGCTGAGTCAAAAGGCACTGGGAAGGAAAGACCTGGTAAGATGAGAAATTCTATAAGAAAACATTTTCATATTTCCTATCCAGTAACAAATATGCTTGCCTTTAAATTCTCATATGTAGGGGCTCTTTTTACCTTTATCATCACATGTCTGAACTAACGTTTCCAAAACTGTATAATAGAACTTGAAACATACTTAAAAATCAGTGTAAATTCTTAAATATCATTTTCTCTTCTTTCACATATGTTCATTTAAGATTTTGTCTTGACCTTTAGTGGTTAATAATTTAATTACTTAAATGACTATTATAAACTTTATTAAATTATTCTATTGCAGTTTATTTAGATTTTTGGAAGTAGAATTAGCAACAGAAGACCATTTATAAATGAAAGATTGGGAGAAAATATTGAGCTCTCAGAGCATTGAGGCCAACATTGAACCTTTTAAAATATATAATAACTTTTTTCTTTTCTCATTTACATATGTATTCAGCAAATATATTTATTGAATTTTAATGTTATACTGATACTCTTCCAGACACTTGGGGATATACCAATGAAAAAATGAATACAAGAATCCTGGTTCCTATTTTTAGGAACAAATGATTACAGCTTCACTTCTACTTTTAAAAGCATATTCTGACATATCAAATGTAATAAGATATCCCCTTTCCTGTCCCCTGCTCAGCATATTTATAGTCTGTTCTAGATTTCTTGAATCTATTCATTAGTTACTATACCATGTATTTGCAAGATACTCATTTCACTCCACAGATTAAAAAGATATTCAGTTCAATAAAGAATCAATGTCAGTATCCTAGTTAGGATATTATACTTCAGTTTTGCAAAATGTTACCATTGGGGGAAGTCCGTCTTAAGTGTATTATTATTATTATTATTTTAAAACCCTATGTGAATATATAATTATCTCAATAAAAATTACAATAAAATTTCCTTAGAACCATGGGACTTGAGCTGAAATGTGGACCTAAACTGATGAGCCATATATCTTTTTTCTCCCCTTAATCACAAATGATCTAGAGTGTATTTAAGCAAAAAGAAAGTTATGCATATAGAGAATCAGCTTGATATTGAACTAAATCAATATTTTTCTTAAATTATCAAACCAGAAAAAAATTTGAACTTTAAAATATATTCTGAATCAAGCCAGTTTTCATTTTGATTGGCATTTTTTAATGGCACTTCTTTTCCCTGATGTAACTTTTCCTACTGTACGTTGGCTTCTCAGGCTCTTTTACTCCTTCTTTGCTTAAATGCCAGTGTCAGCCAAGGGCTGTGTGACGCACAATTTCTGTTCCTTTGCTCATGGTAAATATTACTAGATCACGGCACTCTTTGTCTAGAGAAGACCTCAGGATCTCAGTTATGCAGGCAGTCACTGCCAATATTGAGAGTTGGTATTCAAGTTGAAACCTGTCACCGTTGGCGTAACTCAGTACTCTTACTTGCAAGTGTCAAAAGCCCAATTTAAACTAGCTTAAGCAAAAAAGAACATGTATTGGAATAGATTCCAGGACCAAATGGATGTCCTCAGGGCTTTGTCTTGCTCTTTTCTCTCATTTCTCCTTGTGTCTCCTTGGTGTTAGTTTCATGAACTCCTACTGTAGACTTATCGGGGAATGTAGGGATCAACAGTCCCAAGTCTATGTCAATCTAGTAGGGATCAACAGTCCCAAGTCTATGTCAATCTAGTATAGAACCCTAGAAGAAAAAAATCTTTCTTTTTCCTAGTGTCAGCACATTAATTTCCAGGAAGGTTCTGCTTTTTGCCACATGCCTGTCTTTGAATTATCATTGTGTTTAGGGTAATGGAATATTATTTTATAATTGGTCTACTTAGGCCAGATGTCCACTCCATGGGGGGAGCAGGATTTGTACTCTGAAAAAGGGATATGGAAATGTTTTCTGGGTAGACAAAAATAGCTACTTTAGTACACTATTGAATCATTGTACAAAGCCCCCAAATATAACATTTTTGAACTGGGACTAGTTGTATATATTTCAGGTGTAGGACTTAGCATATTATTAATAATTAAATAATAAGAAACGTAAATTTAGGAGGCAAGGATTTACTTTATTAGCTATAACTAGAAGGAAAAGGTTATATAATTCAGTTTGTCTTAAAATCATGAAATTTTATTGTTTGAGGATCTTAAAAGCATTCTAGTCCCAATCTCTTCCTTTAACACAAAGAAATATTGTAGAACTTATCTAACATATGCCACTAATTGATTGTGTAATTTAATATAAACTTGCAGGTGAATTAAAGCTTGTCAATTCTGAGAAATTTTTATTACTCAACATATGGGGATCGTTGAACCTTTATTCATCATAATGTTCTACCTGCCCACATGCTCATACTTTATGAAAAACATCAACAAATGTACAATTATTTCATAAATTCCCTTTTGTTGTTTAGATATTTAAAATAGCTGTACATATGAAATTGGCTTTACACTCACTCCCTGATTTCTTTTAGATTCTAGACATTTAGATCATGTTTATTTTCCTATCTTTGGTACAGTGCAGTAGTTGTCTCTGTAGTTTGGGTCAGCTCTTTACTAGCAGTGAGATAGTTAAGCCTCAAGGTCTTCATCTGTAAATGGGAATAATAATAGTACCTATCTCATGGAATTGTTGTAAGGTTTTCTTGAGATAATATAACATTTATTAAATACTCATTAAATGTTACTTTCAAAAATTAATACACTCCTGAATTAGTAGATAGCCACTAATAGATATTGTTTCTTTATACTTTTAATTTTACCAACCTTAAGATATGCCAAGACATGTAAAAATTAACTTGTTGCTAGATAGTAGGCAGTAAGAAGGAGGCTAAGAATGGTGATGATATGTGCTTTTCTAGAATGACTAAACCCAGAAGTAGCTGCTGTTGACATTGTGTATATAGGTGACTGGCTTTCAAAAAAAAAGTGGTCCTAGTACACTTTTTAAAAAGGTGTAGTGTAGGGTGGAGTGGAAGGAATAAATAGTTACTTCTCTGGTCAGCTTGCTATGGGCAACAAGTAACAGCTTTTGCATATATATTTGTTCAGTTCATGTATACGTGAAAAAATGGCTGTGAGGCTCCATTGCAAATAATGAAAATTTTATGTCTGCTTTTCAGAAAAATGACATACAAAAAATTTTGCATGTTATTGTTTAGAATTCATAGACTCAAAAGGATTACATTTTAAAGTTAAAAAAAAAAAAAAAGGATTACATTTTATAAGCTATATTCTCACCTTTGGGTATGTGTACTATTGATTGTTGTTAACATTTTATTTCTCTCCAGTGGGTGATTTTCTTCCTAAAATAGTTTTAGTTAGTTCTGTAGGTTGCAATTTTAAAAAAGAAAACAAGAGACCCAGTTCTTTATAAAACTTATATACCTGAAAGTTAACCTATTTCTCTTAGGCTGAGAAATGACACTATTTTTCCTTTTTTTTTTTTTTAGTCTTTTTAAAAACTCTGTTGAAAGATATAACCTCTAACTTTATGCTACTCACTTTTAAGATTGTTTCTATTTCTTCTGTGTAAGCCAAACAATTTGAGAGCATTAATTTTTTTTCCTTTTCTAATCATTGAAACTTTTATAGTACTTATTAAATGTAGCAACCTACTACATTTTGTAGTAGTGACAAAAAGTCATTACTTTTTATGTGTAGTACTTCCAGATTCCTCCTCATTTTGAATTGCTGTACATGGATGCTTAGAGTATCAAAACACCTATGCCTGAAAGTAATGAGTAATAGGCATTTCCTAATTTTGAATATCTTTAATGTTCTAATGACAGCATCCTAGTAGTTGTAAACAGTCTCATGTATTTAAGTTACTACTAGAGATTAAAACCCAGAGTTTTAATGTTTCCTGTTTTAGTCTGTCTTAGCTTTCTGGCTGCTATGACAAGTATCACACCGTGAGTTGGCTTAAACAACAGGAATTTATTGGCTTATGATTTCAGAGTATAGAAGAAAGGCTTGCTTTTTCCCTGACCACTAGTGTTCAGGCTGGCTGGCAATCCTTAGGTTCCTTGATTTTCCTGTCACATGGTGATATACTCTCCTGTTGACTTCTGGCTTCTGGGCTCCTCCCTGTGGCTTTCTCTTTTATAAAGCCTCCAGTAATAGGATTAAGACACATCCCAGGAGCAGATGTGGCTCAAGCGGTTGAGTGCCTGCTTCCCAAATGGGAGGTCCTGGGTTTGGTTCCTGGTGCCTCCTTAAAAATAACAACAAAAATAACAAGCAAACAAACAAAAAAATCAACTCAGGGAAGCAGATGTTGCCCAGTGGTTGAGTGCTGGCTTCCCATATACGAGGGCCTGGGTTTTAAAAAAAAAAAAAAGATCCATCCTGATTCATTTGGCCACACCTTAATTAAAAATAACATCTTCAATAGGTCCAATTTACAATGGGTTCACACTCTTAGGAAAGGATAAGATTGATGTTTTTCCAGAGCACATAATTCAACCTTCCACACAGTCATCCTGCTAATTTTACTGTATACTATTTATATTTCATAGAATTTCAGCAAGTTTCCATTTATAAGAAACAAAAGAATAAATAATTTAAAGAAATCAAAAGTTGGTAGGAAAAAACTAAAAAATCAAAGAAAAAAAATTAAAAATAAAAAAACGAAAAAGAAAAAAAAAAAGTTGGTAGGCCAATGTGTAACATGTTTAAATAAAAGGATTTGTTGAAAAGATTATATTTATCCTCTTTATGTGATAATACAGGTTTATAGCTTCTATTTGAAGAATTCCAGGGATTCTCCTGTGTTAAAGATACAAATAGGGAAAGCCTGAGAAAGAAGCATATGAAAAATAATAAGCCACAAAGAAAATGGGAAAAGTGAGATTCCTGTGATCAGATTACCTGAATAAGGTTGATTTATTAATTTAGATATTTGTGATATTTTAGCTTCTACATTAGGTATATTATTGTAAAGTACAGGGTAAAGCAAAAAAAAAAACAACAAACAACCCGAAAGATAAAATATAATCTAAAGATCATCTTTTCAGACCTATCAAAGATTTAGAATAATGCCAAACCTATAAATAGAGCCTCCTCCCAATCCCCTCAAATTTTGTTTTTGGTTT
>JAQZBX010048890.1:0-20072 GCA_029593785.1 Cabassous unicinctus | reverse complement strand
AATAAATCTTTAAAAAAAATAAAAAAAAAAAGAGGGGTCACCGATCCCTGCTTGCCCAGGGCCAGGCAGCCTCCAAGGTAGGATTTGCAGAATTAGAAGCTTGGGTCTTTTTTTAGGAAGTGCGGGGGATTGTACGCGGGCAGGGGAAGCTGGTGCTCAGCCACTGGGCTGCACCTGCTCCCAGGGCTTGGGTCTTGTTTGGAAAGTTTACTTAGAGTGGAAAAATAAGAGGTGCAGTTTCCAGAACTGCTGGCAGATATTGGGGCCTCAAGCAGTTTGCATCTGGTTGGGAGGAAGGCAGAAAGCCACGCGGAGCCAGGAGCAAGGCAGGTGCGTCCCAGCGCCCCTGGAGCGTCCTGGCCAGCTTGAGACCCGGGTCTCTGTCGGCAGCTCTCTCCAGCGGGGGTGGGGAGGGCAGGGGCGCCGCCGCAGGCTGGGTGTGTAGTGGACCGGCCTCCAGCCTGGGGCTCTGCCTTCTCGCGGCCTAGATGCTGTTGGCAGCCAGGAGGCCCTAGCAACCACGCAGGAGCCGCGCTGCACCCGTGGGTCTCGTGGCTGTGTAGTGGTGGGGGCCGCCTCCACCTGGCAGCCCCAGGACGGTGGGAGCCCACAGCACAGAGGGGGCTGCAGCACACCTGTGCAGCACGGTGGCGGCAGCCCCGACGCCGAGTCCTGCTCGCGCTGCGTCTGTGAGGGCCATGCCCACGAGGGGCACCGCGGGAGGCGGGTGAGCAGCGTCGCGGTGTGGCAGCCGAGTCGGTGGGCGTCTGGTGTTTCCTCCCCACCATTGTGCTGTGTGTCTGGATGGGTTGGAGGTTGCCCACAGCCGTGGTGGTTCAGCTTGGGCACTGGGGGCGGGTTCCCACCTTCTGAGAGGCCCCTCCTGGGCAGGAGGACCCTGCTTTTAGGTGTGGGATGAAGGTGTGTCGTGAAATTCCCTAGGACGCAGGAAGGAGCCTGGCGGGATTGCGAGCGAAGGCTGAGGCCACGGAAATGAGGTGCAGGGGCGCCCGGTGAGGCGGCCGGAGCCAGGCTGGGGAAGGGAGGGGCCGCGTGTGACCTGCTGGGCCTCCGGTAGGCCCAGTGCTCTGTCGCCACCTGCTCCCTGACTGGCCCAGTCTTAGCTGTTCTTTAGTCATGTGCAATCTGAGACTCCAGAAAGGCGTGGGCTGTGGTTCAGCAGAGTTGCTGTGGTTTCCTTTTTAATGATCCTTTTAAAATGCCTCAAGACGGCAGTCGGTTTCACTTAGGCAACGTAAGTCACTGGCTATTGATGGTGAAAAATGTTTCTTTGTCCTTTTTTTTTTTTTTCCCTCTTTTTTTTTTTCTATATTTCTTTGTCCTTTTTTACTTCACCTTTTTCACTTGACACATTGTATTAATATTTGTATTTATATAATTCCGTAAGAAAAAGGCTGTTTTATGCAAAGATGGCCTATTGGGTGGAAAAATAGCAATTGTCAAGTTGCTAATATATATAAACTTTAGTATTTTTGTAGTGTCTAGCAGTAGTCAATATTTTCTTTCTTATTCTAGGCATATTTTTTAAAGTTTTAGATCAAGCCAGGACTCAGAGAAAACTCTCCTTTCACAATTTTTAGCCAAATTGCAGGTTTTGACCGTTGGTAACATCAGAACCCGGGGCCACAAGGGGCCTCGGGCAGGTCTCAGGCAGGTGGTTGTCAGTTCCCTTCAGAAATCGCTCCACTCTGGATCGCATGCCGTGGGAGAAGGCATGCAGCCCGTGCGCGGCCACCCCCACGCGGCCCTCCCTCGCTGGGCCGGGCCCGCCCGCGAGCCCCTGAGCCAAGCACCCAGTCCTTGCGCTGCGGTCCCTGCGGGGCCACCTGGCCGAGAGCCCCCTGGGGTGGAGCCCGCGCCCTTGGGGCTGGAGAGGCCTGTGCGGGCCGGGCAGCGGCTCGTGTCTGAGCCCCCGTGGGGACTTGCACACCCTGGAGATGGGAGCCTCTCTGGTCACCACTGGGGAGGGCCGGGAGAGGGCCAGGAAACCCTTGTTTTGAAACTGGTAAGTAAAGGACGCGGAGAGCATTTGTCCTGCCTTTCCCGTGTGAGCCGTGCCTCTGAGTCTCCCGGAGGGTGAGTTTCTCCCTCCAGCGATTAACGATGTCGTGGGAAGGAGGCGCTGGCCTCCCGCGGCCGCACGGCGCACCGCCTCCAGCAGAGCTCGGTCCCAGGACCAGTTTCCAGAAAGTGCAGAGGAAGGGGCTGCAGTCAGCCAAGTCCAGACGGTGGGAGGCGGGCCGGAGGACTGCACTCTTCAGCAAGGAGGGGACAGAGAGAAGAGGGGCGCAGCGGTTCGCGCGGCCGTAGAGCGGCCTGGTTCCAGGCAGCTGTTCAGACAGACACGAGACCTTTGGGGACATGAGTCGGGGCGCCTGGCTGCTGGGCGCTGCGAGGCGCACGGAGCCCGCGTGCTTAGTGTGAGAGCGGTGGGCACTTCTTACCTTTAGTACCGCAGACCGTGGGTCTGTGGGTGAAGTGACGAGTGAGGGGGCACGGGTGGGACAGCACCGACCCTGAGCTGATGGCTATCGAAACCGACGGGAAGGACGCATGGAAGTTTTTTCTGTTACTCTCTTTTTACTTATATATTTGACATTTTCCACATTAAAAACTTTAAAAATAAAGATAGAAAAGATATTTAAAACCTTGTTCCTTTTCTACTCCCAAGAATGGCAGTTTTCAGGGGTCAGTAGGAGATGTTTGGGATGGTTTCATGAGAATCTACATCATATTCTTGCAAAGCGGTGTCCTGGGCTTGACAGGCCAGGGGTCAGGGGCCGCCTCGCCTCCGAGCGAGCGCCTGGGGATGCTCTAGCAAAAGCCGCCCTCCGTGTCTGATTGACCTGCAGGTGCGGGCTGGGTGGTGCCCACGGCGAGCAGGGCCCTGTCAGCCATGCGGTCGCCTGCGTCCAGAAGCTGCAGCGCTGGCGTTGCCGAGTGATAGGCGAGTTCAGCAGGACTCGGTCTGCTTTATCGTCATCAGTGATGGGAGAGGGCCCGCCCTGCCGCCTGAAGTGCTCCCCCTTCCCAGCTTGAGCAGGGACAGTCCCGTCCACGGCTTCAATGGTGCTGTGAAGGCCGGGTCGTGGGCTGACTTCCCGCGGCAGCCATGGGCCCACATGGGCACCGACATGCCCAGCACCCACCGCACTGAAGGGCGCGCTCGTGCTTTTCAGACTGGGCGGCTGCGGTCCGTGTGGCCGCACTGGACTGCGCGGAGGAGAAGAACCACGACGTGTGCAGGGCCTACGACGTCCACTTCTACCCCTCCTTCAGGGTAAGTCCACGCGGCCCGCCGGGCACCTGCCTCCCTCCTCGGGAGCGTCGTCAGAGTCGGGGTTCCTGGGAGCCGGGCACCTGGGGCTTGCTTCGGGAAACTCGGTGCAAGTTTTAGTTCAGCCGCCTGTGGGACTGTCCGAGCGTGCACACACCAGAGGCACGGCTCCAGGCCCCTGCACACTCAGGCCTGTGCACGGCCCGCGCGGCCAGTAGGGCTGGAGTGTCCCTCTGCTCTCTGCGTCCCCAGGCTCAGCCGGGGGCCGGGTCGGTGCCCCGTTCATGCTTGTGGGGTGGGGGGCGGAGGAGGGAGGGAGGAGAGAAGGAAGCTGTGTGAAGTTCTGTAATCTGCTTGCTGTCTTTTTTGTTGTTTTTCTAATTCTTTTTTCATTATTACTTTTATTAACACGCTCCAGACCCACTGAGCACCCCCTCTCGTTTTGGAGTGGGCGGGTTACCTGTTGGTCTCCCCCAGGACTGTGTGTCCCTGGAGGGCAGGGACAGCCTTTGGCTGACCTCCATCTCCAAGAAGGGGCCCCGGAAGTGGCAGCCGCTCGGGCCTCGTGGTGCCCCTCACTGCCCTGGCTCTTCAGGAAGAGCTCTGGCCTTCAGCCTCTGCCCAGTGCTGTGCCCGTGTGTGTGTGCAGCGAGGCTCGGGGCAGCGAGCCGTCATGTGCACGGGGTGCTGTTGTGGGCAGCTTGGCTGAGTGACCAGCTCGGCCATGGTGCCCACGGTTGGTTGGCAAGAGCCATCTGGACACGAGGGGGCAGAGCTCCAGCCCGAGCCTGTGGAAGGGCTCCTGAGAGTGAGGAGCGGGCTCTTCACAGCCGCGTGCGAGCCGGCGTCCCTGGGCTTGCCTCCCGCAGTAGCCAGCCTGGACATGCTCACTGAGGAAGCTCCCGGAGCCCAGTGGGCTCAGGCTGTGCCGACCAGTCTCCAGCCTTGGGCACCGCCGTGCTCTGGGGAGCAGCAGGACGGGCGTCACTGTGGGTCCAGCCCCTTCTCTACGGGGCGCCGGGGCCCCTGCCACGGAGTGGCCACACAGACACGTTGCTGTGCACCTGTGGGCTCGTGGGCTCCTGGCGGCGGGCCCCAGGCTCCTGGTGCCCCGGGTGGGGACGCCGTCACGTGCCCACCCTCCTTGGCTTTTTCGTCCCTGCCCTGGCAATTTGCAGGGCTCTGTTTACTCCACATACTGTTTTTTTTCCACTGGAGAGTGTTGGGAATGTCTTCACTTTGTCCATAGCTGATCTTTTCACTGTCTTTAATGTGTCTTTTGATGAAGAAAGTTTTAAATTTTAATATAAAACTCCTTTTCATCTGCTTAAAATACTTGCCAGTGTCTCTCAGGCTCCCCATAAATCTTGCGCGTTGTTAGAACTACCTACCAGGATACATATTTATCATCTTTTATGATCCTGGCCTCACTGAGTTGTCTCGTTTCTAGCCCTTTTGGGTCAGAAAGTGTAAATAACGGAGTTCTGATGGGTCCTAGCTGCCCTGCTCGTAAATCTGGTAGGAAGGACTCATCAGCCGAGACGCACAGGGACGGAGGCCACGGGGCCTCCTGCAGGAAACTGCCTGCCACACTCTGTAAGACGATCTTTTGCTCCTTAAATATTAAACGTACCCACAGACTCCTACGCAAGGCTGTCTCTTATTTGTTCTGTGTTTTTCCTCTTAGTATTTTAAAGCATTTACAAAGGAGTTTACCACTGGAGAGAATTTCAAAGGTAAGGACGTACGCTCACGTTTTACTCCATCAGTGTCATCTCGTAGACCTGTTAACGCAAGAGCGGCCGCGGGACATGAAGGCCCCACACAGTGCCAGCCGTGCGCAGCACTGGCTGCCTTTCTGTTGAGGGTTCCAGCATTAACGGAGTCAGCAAGGAGTTTTTATTTTGTGTTTTGCCTTCCTGGGTAAATATGGTAGTGAACGTT
Organism: Cabassous unicinctus; assembly: GCA_029593785.1. Taxonomy (NCBI): domain Eukaryota; kingdom Metazoa; phylum Chordata; class Mammalia; order Cingulata; family Chlamyphoridae; genus Cabassous; species Cabassous unicinctus. The sequence goes on along the minus strand of JAQZBX010048890.1, from coordinate 14,830 downwards.
TTTGAAAAGGAAACTTTTGTGGAAGTGTAACGTGCACATCCCAGGGCATGGCTGATGGATTTTCTAGAGTCGCACCACACCCAGTGGCCAGCAGCCAGGGGGAGGCGGACTGTCCGCCCCAGGCGCCCTCGGGCCCCACAGGTGCCCCCTCGCCTGCTTCTGGCCTCAGAGGCCTGCCTCGCCTGCTCAGGGGCCTGGCTCAACGCCCTGTTTATGGGGCCCGTTGCACCCCATCAGGAGAGCCGGACAGGGCCCTCGGTACGCTGGCCGGGGCCTTGAGGGGGGTGGGCTTGCCGAGCCTCTGTTCCCATGGGGGTGGCGCAGGCGCGATGGCGTTTCGGTTTCTAGCAGGGCCCGACAGAGAGCTGCAGACGGTGAGGCACGTGATGGTTGACTTCCTGCAGAACCACACGGAGGCAGACAGGCCCCCTGCCTGCCCATCTCTGGACCCTGTCCAGTGAGTACCGCCACCCAGAAAGTGACGTGGCCCCAGGTGGCTTAATTCTGTAAAATGGCGGTCGGCAGAAAGCGACGCGCGCTCGTGGCTGATGGCCAGCTCGCTGTTCTGAAAGCACTAAAAGCCTCTTTTTCCTCTTAAAAGGCCCAGAGACATCCTTTCTCTCTTTGACCACCGTGGAAGCCACTACGTGGCTATCGTATTTGAAAGCAACAGCTCCTACGTGGGACGAGAGGTACCGTGTCTGCTTTACCCGGCTCTTCCTCCGCTGAGCTCAGTGCCGTGGCTCTGTGGGCATAGTTGCTGTGGCCCAATTAGTTGTGTTCACATACTTAGTTCTTCCTCATTATAGGAATTGCAGGTAATTGCCCGGTTTATAGGAAAGAATGTCAGAATAAATGTGCCTTCCAGAATAAAACAGGAAAAGGAATTCAGTCTCTCCAGCCTAATCCTAAATTTGAAGGAAAGAGATAATTTGACAGAAGAACCAGCTCTTTGGGCACGCGGAACCCTTTCTTCCACGGAGATCTTTACTTCCTGGCATTTGTTGGCCGTGTTTACCACTCTTGGAATTGTCGCCGTTTGCCGGGTTCCTGGAAGCACTGTTTCCATGAGGACGTGGCTGTGCTTCCCTTTCCCACGTGCTGCCTGCAGCCCTGCTGGGCGTCTCAGCATCCCTGCGTTCTCAGCACCGACCCGCCAGGCGCCCTCTGCGCTTTTCCTCTCCTCCTCCTGCCGCCTGGCGCGTGCCCCTTCCTGACTTCTGGGAGGCAGCCCTGCTGCCGCTGCCAGACCTGTGCTGGTCCCCCGCGGCTGGCCAGGGTCCTCGGGCTGAGGGTCTGTGACCACGGGCAGCGGGCGGCTCTCCCAGGCCCTGCGTGGATCTCACGCCCCCCTCTTCCCTCCGTCTCTGGTGGCCTTGCTCACTTGCTCTCGAGTGGTGCCCCCCACGCCACCCAAGGCCCCATACGAGCACACACCAGCCAGGAACAGGGACCGCCTCTCAGGAGATGGAGGTGCAGGCCAAACTCCCCTACCTTGCACGCTCTGCGCAGGGGCAGGGGTGCTGCTCCTTGGCTTGGGCTCGAGCACCACGGGTGGCGCCCAGTGAGCCGTGCCCAGCTCTTGACAGAGGCACCAGGCCCAGGAGGGGTGCAGCGGCTGGCTCAACTCAGGGTGCAGCGAATGCCCTCTGTCAGAAGTGGGTTGGTCTGGCACTTTCTAAGAAGGCCAAAGAGAAGCAAGCGCCGCACCAGCTCACCTCGGTGGGCGCAGGCAGGGCGCAGCTTAACTTCCGTCCTGCCCTCGCTCCCTTGGCCCCCAAATGCCCTCACTGTGCCTCCGCCTGAGCAGCGCTGGGGGCGGGTGCTGGGGAAGGGCCTGTGCCTGCAGCGCCTAGCTGGGCCGGCCTTGTGGAGCTGTGTGGCCTGGCAGGCTGCCGGGAGGCGCCCCCGGGTCTTGTGTTCAGTGCCCGGAGCAGGGAAATGGGAGCACCCCGGGTTAAGAGAGGCAGGTGGAAGTCTGCCGTATGCATCCTCTCTGGTCTGTGACACTGCTCCCCGGGTTGTCGTTTCTGCACATGGACACGCCTCCTTCAGTTGCCCTAAAGGACGATCACAGCCACGGTGTCACTGGGGAGCTGGCCTCGAGGGGTGAACTCAGGGCTCTCCTGAGGGGTGTCGTGCTGGTCTCCTCAACTGTGATCCCCTCACACTTGTCTCACACCGGCAGTTATTGCGCGGAAGGGTGGCGGCGTGCTGTGCCCTGTGGCCCCCATGTCAGGGTTGCACGCAGCTGGCAGGTCTATTCCCGTGACCGTTTCTAAGAAAACCTTTGCAAACTGCAGTGACACTAACGCGGTCTCCTTGTTGCCAGGTGATTCTGGACCTGATCCCGTATGAGAACATCGTGGTGAACAGAGCTCTGGATTCGGATAAAGCGTTTCTTGAGAAGCTTGGTGTTTCCTCGGTTCCTTCGTGTTACCTGATTCACCCAAATGGGTCCCGTGGGGTGATTGCCGTGTAAGTAGGGTTCCGGGGCCCGGGAGGCTCGGGCCAGTGTGGGAAGCCCAAAGGGGGCAGAAGGTGAAATCTTGGGCCCTCGCGGGCTCTAGGCAAGGTGGGAACCCTCGGGGCGGCCTGGGCACCTCCTCTGCACCGTCTCTCGTGGGCCCCCCTGCTGCCAAGACGGCAGAACCGTCCTGAGGCCGCCTGGCTCCTCATGGGGGGGCCTGTGCACCCTGACAGGATCACCTCAGAACAGAAAGCTGAACAAGAGCGCCGGTGGGGTCCCGAGACGGGCGGGGGCTCTCGGGTTCTGGCCTCATGCGGGCGGAGCTGCCCCTCAGGCCTGGCCTTGCAGCCTGTGGTCATCAGCCGCGGCCTGTCCGGCAGTTCTCGGTTGAGTTGCCATGTCCCAGCGATGGCCTTGGGGTGCTTCCATCGCCACGTCTCAGGAGCTGGGCTGAGGTGGTGAGGGTGTCCCCGCAGCCCTGGCACGGGTGTGCTTCTCTTTGGAGGTGGAAACTGCGGTAGCAGAGGCCTCTTTTGAGGTAGTTGTCTTGCTGCCTGCCCTGTGGTCGAGCTCATGAGGATGCGTCCTGAGCTCCTGGGCCAGGCCTTGGGAACCCGGTTCTGAGGCTGGAAGCAGAGTGGGAGCTGTTGACTGAGCTTCCTGGAATAAACCCTTGTATTTAGAAGATGCTGGTTTACTAACAGGAGCACCATGTATTCAACCTCCTAATGGAAACCGACACGTTTTTACAAATAACGCTGCCAATGTTCTCTTTGGAAATGGAAACAAGCCGTGGGCACCCTTGATGGGTCCTGAGCTACGTTTGAAGTGCTCAGTGTTTGCCACGTGGCCAGAAGTGCACCTCCACGAGGCCCAGAGCGTGGGGAGCTGCCCGAGGCCCGCAGGGAGGGGCCAGCACCCTCTCCCCGCCCCCCTCCTTCCAGATGCCCCTCACGCGGCAGGTGGCAGGCACCTGCAGAGACGCGTGGGCCTGTTGAAAAGCAGCTTGAGGGCACTGACGCTGGCAGATACTAGACCAGCTTTGTAAAGCATCTTGAGGTCCCCCCTGTTGGTTTTCTTAGACTGTGACTCGGTGACTCCCTGTGGGTTCCTTTTATGACGCCTCCTGGGGACGAGGCCCATCCACCATGCTCAGCACCGTTCCCAGCTCCTGCCCCGGAACCAGCAGGCAGTGCCCCTGGAATGAGTGGGGGAAGAGGCCCAGAGGAGCCCTGCGTGGCGGGCCGGGTTGTCAGCCTCATGCTGTCAGCTGACTGGGTGCGTCTTGGCCCCGGCGCAGCGGCCGCGCCTGCACCCGCGCTCTCCTCTCGCAGTGGGAAGCCTCTCCGGGCGTTTTTCTCCTCGTACTTGAAGTCATTGCCGGATGTGAGGAAGAGATCGCTCTCGCTGCTGGGAAAGCCGCAGGAAAAGCCGCCGGAGGAAGAGGGCTCCGAGCCGGTGGTCTGGAGAGAATTTGATAAGCGAGTATTCCTTTTGGATGCCTCCTTTGGGCAGCAGCCGGAGAGGGCGGTGGGCGTGGGTTCCTCGGGAGCCCCCGCCGCCTGTCCCTGGGGAGGGGGGCCTGCGCGGGGAGGGGCAGGAGAGGGAGGGCCCTGTGGCCAGGCCGCGGCTCCTGCAGGTCCAAGCTGCACATGGCCGACCTGGAGTCGGGGCTGCACTACCTGCTGAGGGTGGAGCTGGCTGCGCATGATGCCCTGGAGGGCGCTGAGCTGAAGACGCTCAAGGACTTCCTCACCGTCCTGGCCAAGGTGCGGCGCTGTGGCGGGCAGGGGGCTGGGCGCAAGGTGCCCGGAGCTCAGCGGACAGCACCGCCGCCCTTAGACTCGCCTTTAGCAAAGTTAAACCATCAGCTGGGCGCGGTGGGGCCTTGGGGGCTGTGGGGGCATCTGGCAGTTGGTGGAGCAGGGGCGGGACTTTGGGCCGCTGGGGTCAGGGAGGCCTGTCTGAAAGGCCGTGGGCAGCTGTGCGGAGGGGGCGGCGCTTCTGCCGACAGGCGACCCCACAGTGTGGGGGAAGGGAGCAGAGTGGGGAGGGGCCGCAGGCTGCATTCAGGGAAGGGTCTGGAGTCACAGCTGATGAGAGGATGGAGAGCCCTGGAGCCCCACAGGGTCAGGGGTCAGGGGCCCCTGGTCTTCAGGAGCAGAAGGAGGGAGGGCTTTCCCGGAGCAGGGAGTGGTCCGTGGCGGGGGAGCAAGGGTGGAGGCTCCCGGGGGCTGTGGCAGCACAGGGTGGGATCACGTGTGGGTTCCACGGGGTCCGGAGCAGTCGGGGGCCACAAGCCTGCATGGGGCAGCTCCACAGAGGAGGGCAACAAGGCGGCCAAGGCGGGCGGCTCCTCGGTGGGCTGCGGGGGCCACGAGGGGGCAGCTGGCCCTGTCCCGCAGGGAGTCCCGGGGCACGTGGGGGGCAGGAGGGCATCTGAGGAGCTTCCAGCTCCGGGGTGAGGCCAATGGCTCCCTCCGTGGTCAAGGACACTTATGTCCGGCAGGGCTCCCCCCACTTCCTTGGGGCAGCCTGAGCCCCTGGCCCAGCCCTCTTGTCCTCTGACCCCCTGGCAGCCCGGCGGGCATGGGAGCAGGACCCAGACCCTTCTGAGCCTGAGCATAAGGCTCTCCTTGCCAGGTGGGAGGCCCTGGTGGAGGGGCTCATTGCGTGCCACTTGGTGTAGGCGGTTTGCTCACGGCCTGAGGAACGGCAAGTGCATAACTGTCCGAACCTGCCCCTCCAACAAGGCATTTCCCTGGAGATGCTGGGCTGGACCCTTCCTCCCCCGGCCCCCGGGCCCTGTCGGCCCAGCCCAGTTCCAAGTCTGTGGGTCCCTCCTAATTCCTGGTCCTTCCTCGCGCAGCTGTTTCCCGGCAGGCCACCGGTCCGGAAGCTGCTGGAGACTCTGCAGGAATGGCTGGCCGCCCTCCCCCTGGACAGGATCCCCTACGACGCCGTGCTTGACCTGGTGAACAACAGGATGCGGGTGAGCTGGCCCTGACCCAGCCCCGCGGTCCAGCCGCCTCCGTGCGGGTCCCAGGCGTGTGCCGTTGAGCCTGGCCTCACGGTCGGGAGGGCGGGGACCCCACGGCGTCCGTGGCCCCGCGTTCCCTGGAGGCCCACAGCTGCTGTATGTCCTGTTTCCATGACGACTCCGTAGCTCTTCGCAGGGCACGTGTGGTCCTGTCAGCACCTGCAGAAGACTCCGATGTCAGGACGTGACAGCAAAAGTGTGTAGCAGCGCAGCCTACAGAAACGGAGGGTGTTCTCAAGCAGCACAGCGCGGGCCTTTACTTATTTTCAGTGAACTCGTCTCAATTTCACACTCCACAACTGATGTTTACGTTTAACGAACAAGCGCCTGCCACACGGGGTGCGTCGCTTGACGCGCATCGCCCGACGAGGCTGCCCTGCGCTGTTTCCCCACAGCCCAAGCTCGCAGCGTCCGTGCGGCCCCCGAGGCTTTAGCAGCTGCACGGGGCCCAGGCGCTGCGCTGCGCACGGCGTGAGCACGTCCTCAGGGTGCCCTGGCTCCTGTGTCGGCCTTTGCTGCTCGCAGCTTAGGAACAGCACTGGGTCTCCTGCCTCGGCCTCGAGTGTGAGGCCACAGCAGTGCCGTCTGTGTCACCTGCGCAGCTGCCCATGCGGGGACGCGTGTGCGGCCCCTGCAATCCTCCCGGCGGTCGGAGCCCCTGGGGTTCAGCTGGGCGGCTTGCTCTGGCGCTGTGACCGCCGCGTCAGGCTGCCGGCATGCGCCTTCTCGGTGTTACTCTTCTTTCCTCCTGTTGATTTTGCTATGACGTGCCCCAATTCGAAGGGAAAGTGGCCTCTGCTACGCTTGACCTCCCTAACTTATCGAGGTGCCCGCAGGCAACTCCCTGGTCCCAAACAGAATCTGGAGGAGAATGCGCTGCCTTTCCGTCCTTTGAGATTTTAAAATTATCTTTTATTCTTTCCAATTTTTCCAGATTTCTGGAATATTCCTTACTAATCACGTAAAGTGGATTGGCTGTCAAGGGAGCAGACCTGAGCTGAGGGGTTACCCATGCTCGCTCTGGAAATTGTTCCACGTGTTGACTGTTGGTGCTGGGACGCACCCAGAGGCGCTGGCCGGCACAGGTGAGCCGCCCAGACGCTGGGTTCCACAGCACGACGCCCGTGTGGGGTCTGCCTGCGGGGCAGCCGCTCGGTGCCCTGGGCCCGTGCTGAGGAGGAGTGTGGGAAGGGCTTCCCACAAGCTCCAGCTCATCCCCGCATGGGCTCTGGAAGGCTGGGGTGTGAGCTCCTGCCTCCTGAACTTCCTGACCTGCAGGGAATGACGGGGGGGGAGAGGGTCCACCGGGTTTCGAGAAGGTGGGCGCGTGCGTGAGACACGCCTGGATTAGTCTATTGTTGCAGTAAAACCCCACGTCCAGCCGCCTGCAGTGGCACATGCGCATTCTCCCGTTCTCCCCCAGGACCCGCGTTCCGGGCTCACCTGCCCGCGGCCTCCATTTAGGAGTCGCCCAGAGCAGGGCTCTCACCCAGCGCACTTGCTGGTGGCCGGCAGGATCCGCTCCTCGGGGCCCTGGTCCTCTCTGGCTGTCGGCCCCCCACCCTGGCCTGTTGTCAGTGCCATGGGGGCCCCCAGGGCTTCCAAGTGCCCCCCCGGCCATCCCAGAGTGGCAGCTCTCACTCCCCACGTCACAGTGAGAAGGGAGCCCCACGCTTGAGGGGCGCTGGCTACAGGAGGCCGCGCTCCACAAGAGGTTTGAAAGGCCAGGACTTTATTACCAGGAGATAAGGTGACGCTGAAACTGCCTGGCTTGTTTTGCGCCCCGGACTGTTCTGTGCATGCCTCCCAGTTAAGCTGCCCCTCGCCGCCGAGGGAGGGGCTCTTTCTTCAGTTACTTTGTTTCAAATGCATCTTTTCGGTTCACCCATGTTTATGTTAAGTTAAATTTTGAGTCTTGAAGCACAGTCCACATTTTCTTCCACGTGTGATAGTTTTCTTTTGCGGCTCAGCAGGCTAACCCCAGAGGCCGCCGCCGTTCACCTGCCTGGGCTTCGGGGCGTCGGCCGCGTGGGTGGGCTTGGTTGGGTGGTGCTTCCGTTGATGCCCCTGGGCCCACTCACAGCAGTGACCCATAGGAGCTGATGGGCCTCGGGCCCCAGGGACTGGCCCCAGCCTCCTGGCATGGCGACGCCGCTGTCCAGGAGTCTCGCGGCCTCATGCCCGCCGCAGTGCGCTGGTCTGAGCCGGCCTCGTATCCAGCCCACATTCCTGGTGGGGGCAACAGATTCCTGCTGGTGGGAGGAGCAGCACAGCCCCACTGTGGGGGCTGCATGGCCAGCTGGGAGGTCTTCACCACCATGGGCTCTGAGCCTCGAGCTCTTTGAGAACGACACAGAATAAGAGGATAGTGTACTTGTCAGGAGAAATCTCCAACGGAAGTTGAGGTCAAAACACTGCCCGGTTTCCCACAGGCCAGACTGTTAAACCCATTCTGTCCTGGAAGCCACATGTGTCCAGGGGGCAGGAAGGCCCTGCCGGCTCCCATTCCTCCTGAGGGACTCAGAGGATGCTCAGCCTCCAGAACTGGGCTGCGGGGAGGCCGTGATGGCAGCGGGAAGGTGGCGTACGAGCAGACAGGTCCCAGCCTCCCTGCCCATCGTGGCGTAAGTGGAAGCAGTATCTGAGGAGCGCCTCTCACGCAGGAGAACTGGGTCAGGCCGAGGTGCCGGATTATGTCTTGGGTGGTTTTCCTCTCCTTACTGCTTTCTAAACCCCATCTACTGGAAAGCCGCAGTGCTCCCCCAGCCCTCCCCGCAGGCAGAGCTTTGTAGTTCTTGTCCACTCTAAAGATTAGGCCGCTCGAACGTGCAGTGGTTTGGTGGGGAGTGCAAAGGAGGATTAGCTGGCAGCGAGCGGCAGATGTTGCCAGAAGGCCTCGGCGGGGATGCGAAGGGCAGGGGGGCCGTGCTGGGAGCAGAACCTGGTGGCTTGTCCCTGGCCGAGCACACGGGCGCTCACCCCAGGCCTCCTCCCTGTCCTTGGCGTCGCTCAGAGCCAAGGAGGAGGGCACCAGGCGCCCACGGACGGCACGGCCGCACCAGCGTCCGCCTCAGGGCTCTTTGTCTTAGTGCCTTGGAGGCTGCTTCCTGCGTCCTAAGCATTTGGACTTAGGCATGCCTGCTTCGGCGTGCCGTGACCCCATGCCGCGGTGGCGGCGCTGTGTGAGTGCGCTTGCAGGTGCCGGCGTGTTCTCTCACACCGTGGTCGAGCCTCTTGAGAGAAAGAGCCAAGGCCCCTTGCCAGCCGCCCCCACCTGCATGGCCCCCGGGCGAGGGCTGGCTGCCGAGCAGACTGGGGCCCCACGACCACGTCATCAACGGCACGGGGCTGCTGGCAAGGCACATTCACTCCTGGACTTGGGTTTTGCTGGAACTTCAAAGCAAAAAACCCACCGTTTCCAAATGAGTAGCCATCACTGCCCCAGAGCCAAGGCACGTGAGTGGCCGCCTGCAGATGACAGAAAGGCACTGGCTCACGAGGTGACGCTCCGCCTGGCTCGTGAGGCCGAGGAGGGCGCAGCCAGCAGCCTGGGGGGAGGACGCGGGTGCTGCGCTGAAGGGCTCTCCCTGCTGTCCCTGGTGCTCTGTGCCTGCAGCTGCTGCGCACTAAGAAAGGGCGTGTCTCTCCCAGCGTCTGCATGCACCGCCATCAGGGCGTCCTGAGACGGGAGGCATGAGACGCCGCAGGCCCTTACCACACCCGGGTGCCTCAGGTTAGAGCCAGCCTTTCTGTTTGCAGCTGGGCATCTGACCTCGCAGCTGCACGCTCCAGAGGCATCCTAAGTTCCGGGTTCTCTGCGGCGAGCCAGATGCCTGGCCCCAACTGTATTTGTCCCCTGCAGGTTTCGAGGACGACCCCCAAGCAGTGCTGCAGGTCCTAAGAAGGTACGTTCGCACCTTCTTTGGGTGTAAAGAGTGTGGTGAGCACTTTGAGGAGATGGCCAGAGAGTCCATGGATTTGGTGAAAACCCCGGACCAGGCCATCCTCTGGCTCTGGAGGAAGCACAACGTGGTGAACGGCCGCCTGGCAGGTGAGCTGGCCCCGCCCCCTGCGCGGCCTGCCCCGGGGTCGCGCTGGACCAGACCGGCGCCCCCGGCTTTCCTGTGAGACCCTCTCCTGGCAGCTCCTGGCCTCGTGGCTGTCGGCTGCGGCTCGCTCTCCCCTCCTGCCCTCTGGCAGCTCAGTGGGCTCTGGGAGATCTGACGTGGGAAAACCTGGAGTCGGTAAGGAATTCCATTGTCGTTAGTCTGCTCTCAGGCTGCAAACCAAATCTATCCAAGCAGTTTTATTTAAAAACTCTAAATAGGGCACATGTTTTTTCTTAGAGTTAAGAAATTTAAACCATTCCTAAATCAATGGCAGATTAAAATTAGGCTTAAAAATAATCCCAGTGGGAATAGATCTTAATAAAGAGGAGTAGAAAATGCTGCTAAACTATTGGTTTTTATTTAATCCTCTGTATAAAAGCATATTATAAGTAAAGCACTAAAGAAAATTGGTTTTTCTTTGCACTTACAGCTTGACTGCTGTCTCGGGCTGTGGGGCCACAGGCACCATTCACGTTGGCCACGATTTATGTCCATCCCAGCTGCGTTTAAGGCGCCTCCAGCGCAGCCCTAGCACGGGGCTTCTCAGCCCCCAGACGCCCCCTCCCTCCCGCTTGGCGGCCCGGCCGCCCTCACCGCCTGCAGAGGCCGTGGGGGCTTCCGCAGTGTGCGCAGCTCTGAAGCAGTCAGGCCCAGGCTCCAGCCAGGCTGCCCCTTTCCGGAAGCCCCTGCCATCAGCCTCTGAGCCCCCCGCCTGCGTGCGCCCTCTGCGTCGCGGTGGCAGAAAGGGGCCTCCTCGCCTGGGCAGGTGTGCCCCCTTAGGGCTCTCATGTGCCCCTCGCAGCACCTCCCAGCGGCTTTGTGGCGCTTGTGTTCATGTCGCGGTTGGAACAGGCTGCATGGGTGTGCCTGTGCGCCTGCATCTTTCCTGGCGGGTGGCGAGCACGGGCGTGTCCCCTCGGGGACAGTCAGGTGGTGGTTCAGGCTTCCCTGGCCAGAGGTGGCAGCAGCTCAGGACGGAAGGCACGGGCGTGGTCGTGCTTCGGCTATCCCGTGTCTCAGGGCCACACGCAGACGGGCTGCTTTCCCAGAGGGAGGGAGGGAGGGAAGAGGGGCGGGTGGTGCACGTGGTGGGCTGTGGTGTAGGGCCGGGGCGGCCACTGTGCTGCCCCTTAAAAACGTGGCTGCACTTCAGATAGGGAACTTCACTCCTAGGAGTCCACTTGTGCAGGCTGTGCGGTGTGCGTGTGCGGTGTGCGGAGAGGTGTGGGGCCGTTTGTGCAGAATTGTCTCTGCTGCCCACCCATGGGTGCCAACCGGAAAAACAGCCGCGGGGCACGGGCAGCTGTCAGGGCCGTGGCAGTTACGCTTACATGGCTGGGAAGCATCAGAGCCAAGGTGCAGGGTGGGCCCAAGTTTGTAGTAAAAGCTGTGTGCGCATGGGCGTAGAAAGGTCCAGAAGGCCCCGCTCCCACTGGCGAGGTTAGGAGCAGGGTTTGCGCCTTGGGGTCCTGCAGAGGAGCATTCTTGGTGTTCCTGTAACGAACACGCGTCCTTCACGCAGCTCCTCGGGGACTTTTGGGTTGGGGGCGGGTGTGCAGACACAGCCCTGTAGGCCCAAAGTGTCATGGGACAGCTGGGCAGCAGGTGTTGGGAGCAGGGGTGGCCGGGTGGGAGTGGGGGTCCCTGTTAGTTGAATGGAGGGGTGGGGCCAGGTGAGGACTGTCTTCCCTTGGCTTGGAGACCCGGGACCTGGGACCCGCCAGAGGGGCTTGAGGGAGGAAGTGACTCCTGCAGGGCACCTTTGGCAGGTGGCCTGGCAGCCTGTGCAGGAAAGGGGAGGGGCAGGTGGGCGCTGAGCAGAGGGGACGCTGCAAGGAGACTTGGCATCGCCCTGGGGAATGGGGGTACCATGCGCCTCCTGTCTCGGTGTTGGGCAGGCCTGGCTCCTGGGGTGCCGACTTCCTGCTGCCTTCGCTGTCTTGGGCAGGGCCTCTGCGAAAGTGCCAGCAAGGCCAACAGCAGGCCCTTCTCCCCACGCTCTCCCTCTTCTCTCCCCCAGGCCATCTGAGTGAGGACCCCAAGTCCCCAAAGGCCCTGTGGCCCACCCCGGACCTCTGCCCGGCCTGCCACGAGGAAATCAAGGGCCTGGACAGCTGGGACGAAGGCCAAGTGCTCGCATTCTTGAAGTGGCACTATAGCAGCGCCAACCTCGTGGACCCCGACCCTGCGGGCCTGGGGGATTCCCGGGAAGGAGGGCACGCTTCCCCCAGGAGGTCCAGCGGCCGCCAGGGCAGTGAGGGCCTCCGCCAGCCCAGCGTCCCGGGTCCCGGCCCCCAGCTCTCCGAGCAGTCCCACGGCGGCCCTGCAGCCGAGCAGGAGGCGGCGCCGCTCCTGGGGAGTGGCTTCTCCAGCGTGGACATGAGCCTCTGCGTGGCGCTCTACGTGGCCTCCTCCCTGTTCCTCCTGGTGGTGTACTTCCTCTTCCGCGTGCGGTCCGGGAGGTGGAGGGTGAAGCATTTCCACCTGACGCCATAGTGCGTGGCAGGTGCGCCAGGCTGGGCCTCACGTGGTGCCTTTGGCTTCAAGTCTACATTTTACAAATGGTCCTTGCAGGAGAAGGTGGTCGGAAGTTTTCTGTGGAAACACTTGTGCTCCTGGCACACTCAGTCTGCGTCTTTCACAGACCCTATCGCAAAAAGAACTCTTGTGTTTTTTTCAGTGTTGTAGCTGTAAGGAAGGGGCTGGGGGTTCCATACCCTGTGAACACAACTGCCCGCACGCCTTCGTCTCAGTGCGCTGCCCCACACGAGCTGATGTGCACCGAACCTAGCTTGCGCTGCGCGAGGGGCTGGTGGCCAGCTCCTTGCTGGGGGCCTCAAGGAGCAGCCCTGCCCAGTGGTCCGTGCTTCACAGCTGCCCGGCACCTCTGCCTAAGCCAGGGCTGTTTCCATGCAAGCTCAGGCTGCTCAAAGCCAGAGAAATAGCCCTCGAGACGGAGGAGAGGTGCAGGGAGGCTGCGCTTTCACTTTCGCAGAGAGCTCCGGGGGCCGCCCCTCTGCTGGCTGAGTCTGCAGGGCAGGGCTGCTGCTAATCCAGTGACCAGAGGCAGGAGGGGGCCGGGCCTGCACCCCACCGGGGTGGGCACTCAGGTCGCCGGCAGGGGGAGGGGCGCCAGGCCTGCCTGCAGGGGAGGGGAGCAGCCTTCTCCACCGGGTCTCAGAACAGACAGCCCTTCTTCGTGCCCCCCGTCATCGTCGCCGTCGTTGGGACACTTGAAGCATCTGCAGGTCCGCTTTTGGAGTGGGATGGGGCTGACGCCCTCTGGGCACAGGTGAGGCGGCCCCGTGGCCTCCCCTCAGGAGCCGGCGCCGATGGCGCTTTCCAGGCCAGACTTGGATTCGCCTGCAGCTGCCTTTCAGGAAGGGCCCTGGCGGGCCGCCCCCCCTCCTGGGCTTTGGTCAGCGCTTTTTCACCGTTTGATGTTTTAAACAACTTGTTTATAAAACCCAAAAAAGCGTTTAGGGGCAGCTTTGCCTCTGCAGACTTAAATAAAGCCAAGCTGCACTCTGGGATGCTCGCGTCTGGACCCTTTGCGGCTGGTGGTTTGTCTCACAAGCTAATTGTATCTGGATAAAGCGTAGAGTTCATGGACACGGCCGAGACGCCGGTAGCCCTGTGTGCCCGCGCGTGCTTCCCTGCTCTTGTGTGTTTCCGTTTCACCTGCTTTACGATTTGCTCTCCTGTGTTTACTAGTCCAAGGTGATCACTTGGTCTGTTTGTAAGACCACTGTCTCTGCTGCTCCCGGCACCGCTTGAGGAAGTCGGCAGCTTCCACTTTGCACCTTCGGTGGGAGGAGAGCAGAGCTGCGGAGCTGGTGGGAGGCCTGGTGGGAGGCCGAGCACCCTGCCTCCTGGGGCCAAGGAAGCGCCCCGAAGTGCCTGTGGCGTCTTCTCTCTGCACAGGATGTGCTGCTCCCTCCTTGTCGACGCTTTTACCCCCAGGTGCCTTTGTCTTCTAGAAGATAGGGGCTTGTCTCCCTTGTTGCTTGGGTCTGGGTTGTTGAGGCCATTTTGTTCCTCGTTTCAACAGGAAAACCACGTGGATTTACACACGGTCAGAAGGGGCATTTGGGATCCTTAATTAAGCTGCCTTCCGGTTCACGTCAAAGGCCTTTCCTCCCTTCTTGCCGTCTCTAAGTGCTGCCACTTGTGCCGTCATAACTGTCACCGAAAGCCGGTTTGAAACGCAGCGCTGCCGGTCACGTCTCGTGATCTTGAGTTTAAGGTCACCACGGTTCAGGAGACGAGAGTGACGACCTGGGGCCGAGGCTTTCATGGGTCTGTGGTGGCCGGGGTGTCGTGAAGGCGCGGTGGCGGTGCCTCGGGCGTGAGCGTGAGCCCAGCCGTGCCACCTCCCACGCTGCCCTGTTCAGGACCAGGCGCTGCCTGCCGCAAAGGTGGAGGTTTATTTTTTTAATTTTTAAATATTTTAAGAGGTATCAAAACTAAGGAGTATAATGATTCAGTCATTTAAATGTTTATTTATTTTTAATGGAAGGATTTTGATGAAAAAAGTTAACATTTTGTATTTAAGTAAACTATGATGTGCGCCTTTTAAAAATAAAGAAATTGACCTTTGAAAAAACTCATTCTTTTGAAACGTGAACCAGCTGTACAGTGAGAGTGGGGTGCAGACTGGGCGGTCCTCCTCTTTGGGGTCGTGGGCTCTTGAACATCCAGTGCTCCCGCTGAACCAGAGCCTGAGGGCCGGGGGTTGGTTAGAGGGGGCTTCGTGGGGGCTGCAGGGCCTAGGGGAAGGCGCCCCACTCACGGGCACCTCAGGCGGAGCAGGCGCCAGCGCAGCCTGCCCTGTTTGCTGGGCCCCAGGGGCTCCCTGGGGTGCTGGGCCCTGCCGCCGCCTTGCCACCTTTGGACGTCTCCTGCAGGGTTGCACGTGGGGCTTCCTTCCCCCCTCCCCCAGGGGAGGGGTGTCCAGTTTCTGTGGGTTCACCTTCCCAGCCTCTGCGGTGAGACCCATGAGCCAGCAGGGCAGGGGGTGGCGTGGGGCCTCGGGGTTCCGGTGGGTTTCCTGACTACCCGCCACCCTGTTTCTGCTGGGAACCTTGGTGGGAGGCCTGCGGACTGGGGGCGCTACCACAGGTGCTTTTCCTCCCCCACCCGGCCTTTAGCCTGAAGACCAGCCTCAAGCTGGGAGCGCAGGGTGGGGTGGGGTGGGGTGGGGAGTGGGGC
>JAQZBX010048889.1:0-20060 GCA_029593785.1 Cabassous unicinctus | reverse complement strand
CTAATACTTTTAGGGGAATTGTGTGAAGATATTTCCAGCAAAACAAATAAGAATACAAGACAGAGAAACAAGGAAATGGGTCTAACTCAGGAAGGCAGTCAAGTCGAGTCTCATATGACAACTATACAGCAGGCCTGGAAAGCATTCCGTCCTGCATGAAGCCAGAGGACAAAGTGGTTTGGAAGCAACATCTCTGGGGAAGAAAGGGGAATTCAAGAATAGAAAATATGATTGCAATTCCAGATAAACTTGAGGGTAAGCTAAAGCCACATCATTGCTTTTACTCTGATAACAACAAAACCAAAGGAAATTAGAAACTCTGGGAAAAACAAAAGAAAGGGAAATCAAAGCCAAAATATGAAGCAACTAAAGGAACATGAATTAAATATGAGTAGAAATATAGAAGTAGAGAATTCATTTGACTATAATGTTAAGAACTTCCTCTATGGAGAGTGGATAGTCCATTCTAAATATGACATAACTCGAGATAATTTAAAGGGAAAAATGAAGAATAAAGGAAGGAATTAAGGAATATAAGAAAAAAATGTATGATAAATACCACTCTGAGTTAAGTAAAAAACAATAGAAAAAATCATATAATTTTCCAAGTATATCTAAAGCCTTTTATAAGCTTAATAATAGATAAGAACAATGGGAGGAAAAATGAAGATAGAAAAGATATAAAGCAGCAATTGCCAGAAAAAAACAACAAAATATCCAGCCAATATATGAAAAGATGCCCAATTTCAGTCATAACTAAAGGAATTCAAATTTAAAACATATTTTACTTGTGACATTAGATTAGAAGTAAAAGACTATGGAAATTTTTGTGATGATATGGAGAGAAAGGTGCTTTATGCTTTTGGTGGAAATGGGGAATGTTACAATATTGAAAGTAATTGACAGTATCAAAATTTGAAAAATGTGTATCTTTTCATTCAGGAGTTTCATTTCCAGGAATTTACCTTAATTTTATATTAGCATATTGATAAATATACAATATAATTTATTTTTAGTGGATAAAAATTTGCTATGTAAACCAATGTAATTTTCCTATTGTATTTTGTTATGTGTCAATGTGGCTAGGTTATGGCATCTGGTTGTTTGGCCAAGCAAACACTGATCTGATTGTTACCATAGGTAACACTGTCAAATGCTTATATGTGTCAGTTACTATAGAGGATTCCATAGATGGATTTACATCATTTGACACTAGGTTGTATCTATGGCTGATTGCATCTACAGTCAACAGAGAATGACTTCAGCAATGAGAGGAATGTCCTCATCCAATCAATAGGACACCTTAAATGGAGAGCTGAGAATTTCAGCAGTTGATGAAGCGCTTCTATCTGAACCTCAGCCAGCCAGCTTCTCCTGGGGAATTCAACTTCACATTCATCAAATTACCAACTTGGGGACAGCTCTACAGAATTCAGACTTGCCAATCCCCATGGTTAGGTGATCCAATTCCTTAATAATTCATTTAATATTGACATATATATTGTGCTGGCTTTGTTTCTCTGGAGATCCCTGTCCTGGTTTGTCTTTGTGGAGCTCAAAAAATTATTTTTATTAAACTAACCCATTCCTGTGCCCATAAATACAGTATATATAAGGTCTTTTGATTAAATTCAATTTAAGAAACTTTAATTAGATCACTTTTGATTAGATTGCTTTAGGGTCTTTGATTGGACCATGTCAGTGAGGTATGACCCAGTTTAGGGCTCCGCCCTCTTGCTGGGGTCTTATATAAGACAAAAAGTGAAAGCAGAAAAACACAGAGAAACAGAGCCGCCATTTTGACCCTGCCATGTGAGAGAGAGAGAGAGGACGCCAGAGATTGGCCACCATCTTTCCTTGCCATGAGGCACGGCTCCAGGATCTGCTAGCAGCCGATCTTTGGTGAGAAAGCCTTGATTTGGACATTTTTGCAGCCTCATAACTGTTAGCTTTTACCCGAATAAATCTCCATTATAAAATCCAACCCATTTCTGATATTTTTGCATTGGCAGCTTTAGAAAACTAAAACAAACCCCAACTAATACAAAAATCGAAAAATTGTGTTCAGCATTTTCAATTTTTCTCTGTATTGTAGACAATTATGATTATGTACAAATCCTGACAGCGATGTCTTCTCTTTCAAAGCTCATACATCTTATTTCCTTACTCCTGCCTTACTGCACTGGTTAGGACTTACAGTACAATGCTGAATACTGTACTCATGAATTGAAAAATAAACCTTACAACTTGTCATCTCTAAGTTTGATATTTGATATTAGATACATATAGATCCCCTTTAGAAAATTTAAACGTTCCATTCTATTGCAGGTTTGTGGAGAGTTTTATGCTGAATGAGTCTTGGCTTTTATACAATGTTTTTCTGCATCTACTGAGAAGATCATATGACTTTTAACTTTTAATATACAAATATGGTGAAATATAGTGATTGATTTTTGAATATTAAACCAACTTTGAATTGCTAGTGTTATAACTTAGCCATGATGAATTATCCTATTTTTATACTACAGGATCATTTTACAGATATTTTCTTTAGGATTTTTGCACTTATGCTCATAATTATGGCTATGCAATAATTTTCCTCTCTTGTACTCTCCTCTAATGTTTTATTATTAAGTTTAGCTAGCCTCATAAAATGAATTAAGGGGTGTTTCTCCTTTTACTATTCTGTGCTATAGGCTGTGCAAAAGTGGTAACATTTCAACCTTTAATACCTTCCTATGGGAAAGTTTAGATTTTCTATTTATTTTGAGCCAGTGTTTATAAGTTATATTTATTCAGAAATTTTCTGTTTCTCCTAAGTTTTCTAATATATTGCTCACAGTATTATCTTTTTCCTGTCTCCAAAGCTATAGTGAATTCCTTTTTCCTTTTTATTTTTTTCCCTTTTTTAAAACATTATATTTTGAAATACTTTCAAACTTGCAGGACATTTACAAAAATAATACAAATCCCATTCAGAAAACTCCAACATACCCTAGCCCACCCCCAGATATACAGCTCTACCAAGTTTAACATTTTGCCACAATTGCCATATCATTCTATTCATCTATCTCCCTAACTTATGCCTGCCTGCCTGCCTATTTATTAATCCATTTTCTGAACACTTGAATGTAGGTTGTACATCTCATGTTCCTTGAACACAATATTGCCATGTTAATTTCCTAAGACCAATATCATTCACATATGTAACCATGCTAAGTGCAACTATCCAGTTCAAGACATTTAACATTGACATAAAGCTTACAGTTTATATACCAATTTTTCATATGTCCAATAATGTCCTCTTGAATCTTTTTACCCTCTTGTTAGATCCAATCCAGGATAATGTATTACATTAACATTGTTTCTTTATTTGCTTCTTTTTTTTTTTATTTTAGGAACATATATACAACAAATTCCCCTATCTCTACCACTCCCAAGCATATCATTCAGTGGGATCAATCACACTCACAAGGTTGAGGTACCCTCAACACCTTGTACCACCAAAAGCTTTCCATCTCCCCAACCAGAAACCCTATTTCAATTATGCATTAACTCCCTTTGCCCCTGCCCCTTCCCCAGCAACCTTTACTCCAATCTCTGTCTCTCTGAACTTGCATATTCTCTGATACTGTCTTTGTAGTTACTATGGGGCTGAAATTTAGCATTCTCAATCTATAGCAATCATGTTTGCTTTAATACCAACTGAACATCAATAGTATGCATGAACTCTGCTCCTATGCCCCTCCCTCCCCTCACATCTATGTTGTTCTTGTCACAGGTTACACATTTAAAAGTTGTGAGCCCAAAACCCCCAATTTATCAGTAGTTTTATGTATTTGCCTTTTATATTCTGTTGGAAGAAAAATAAAGTTATAAACCGAAATTACAATCTGGCATTTTTATTTATCCATGTCATGACCCTCACCAGAGAAAATTATTTCTTCATGTGGCTTCGATCTTTTGTCTGTTATCCTTTTCTTTCAACCTGCAGGACTCCTTTAGCATCTCTTATAGGGTTCTCTAGTGATGATGAACTCCCTCAGCTTTTGATTTTCTGGGAAAGCTTTAATCTGTCCTTCATTTCTGAAAGACAGTTTTGACGGACATAAAAATTCTTGTTTGGCAAAATTTTTTTTTGCACTAAATACTTTAAATATGTCATCCCAACTGACTTCTTGCCTCCATAGCTCTGATGAGAAATTGGCACTTAATCTTACTGAGGCTTCTTTGTATTTGGCACATTGCTTCTCTCTTGTGGCTTTCAGAATTGTCTATCTTTGGCATTTGACAGTTTGATTATAACATGGTGTGGCGTGGTCTATTTGGGTTTATCTTGCTTGCAATTTGATGAGCATTTTGGATGTATCCTTTTTAATTTTTCATTTTGGTTATTTGTGTTTTTTCTCTCTTTCCCTGAAAGTCTGACCAGAAGTTTTTCAGTTCGAGAAATCTTTTACAAAACCAACTTTTGACTTTTTGGATCACAATTGAGTTGTTTTGCCTTTTTGGATCACAATTGAGTTGTTTTGCCTTTTTACCCCAAAGTATGAATCCTCTATCCTCTGAATTGGATGTTTTATGACACAAGTTTAGATATATATAGTATTTTTATAGGTGTCCCCATCTTTGTTGGGCCCTACACATTGGCATTAACTTGTGATCCCTGCTACCTCCATAAGGCTGCCAAAACGCAGTTTAATTTTACAACAATTACTCTGGATTAAAAAATATCCATAGGTTAGAAGTAGCTTCACATGCTGGGCTCTTATATTCCCTAGATTTTGTTCCAGTATTGCCTTACTATATTGGCAGTTCTTTGCTTCTTTTAAGAATGTTTAAAATATGTTTCTTCTGCTGTTTTTGTTGTCTTCAGCAGGAGAATTAGTCCAAATTATCCCACTAACCTTTCCCTGAATCTTAACCTGTTAGTGTTTCATTTCTGGTATGCCCTCTCTTAGGACAGTTACTATAAATGGTCATGCCCATGTCTCAGAGAAGAAATGAACAACAAAATGAAAAGAATAATAATGTCCAGAATGTGCAGTTGTTTATTTTTGTATTATAATAGCCCTGATCAGGACACTAGGCATCAGTTTTGGTAAATTACACCTTTACCAGACTTGCTTACAAAAGACCAAAATTGCTTACAGACAGGGAAAAATGTCTCAAATGGTGGAAGGGAGTGAAACAATGCAGATGCAAAAAAATTTGAGATATTGGTCAACATTCCCCCAAAAGAAGCCTGTTCTCTGAAACCTGCAATCTTCCTCATTAGCTGAGTCAAATTCCTAAATTGAAAGAAGAGGATGGTATAGAGAATCCAGAAAACCTATAAAGGTTCACAATCAAGCACAGGTCTTATTGTGTGTGCACTTAAAGGTGCTACATGCATCTTCATAGTGTGAAGAGGTGGTGAAGAATTTTGGACAGCCCTAATAAGTTGCATATAACCCAAGTGGACTGGAAAATTTTAATTATTCCCTGCAACCCAGAGGGTAAGGAAAGTCACTGGCAGAGATCTGTACCTGCAGAGCATTATTACTGGAGTAGGATCCACAGAGCATTATTACTAGAGTAAGAACCACACAGCATTATTACTAGAGTAAGAACCACAGGGCAGTGGTCTGCAGGGACTAATGGCCAAGGACCAGATGGGATAATGAACATCTCAGCTAGGGAGAGAATGGAAATGAATTTCAGTCCTTTTTCCATGTCTACAATATACTAAGTGAACCCTTGAAATCTGGAAACAAACTCCACAGTCTTGTCAAAATATAAAATCATGATTTTAAAAAGTATAGAGTATTGTTCCCATCAATATCCATTCCTGGCCCATCCATCAACTTTGACCTCTTTCCCAATACACACTCCTATGTATCCCCCATTTTTGTCCCAACCCTGTCTGCCACCTCGTCTCTGGTCTCCACGACAGAGACGGGATGAGGACATTGATTTGACTCATTCTTTGATAATGAGAAAAGCAGAAAAAAGCTTGGATTTTTTTAAAAAGTCATGTACAATGTACACAACTCAAATGACTGCAATCCTTCCGCAATACCATTTTTCTGCTTCTTGAAAATTTTTTAAAAGTGAAAAGTAGTTATATTGGCAGTCTTCATACTATTAACATTACATAAATATTGCAATTTAAGTCAGATAAATTCAAGTAACTATTTCCTGTATCAAAAAAAGTTTTTAAGTTATTGAAGATAAATTAATTTCATTGGGTCCTGATTCCCATTGCTGTGTGTTTCAGTGAAAGAAATAAAAAGTCTACATAGGGAAGCGGGTGTGGCTCAATGGATAGAGCTCCCGTTTACCATATGGGAGGCCCCGGGTTCGCTTCCCAGGGCCTCCTTGTGAGGGCAGGCCGGCCCGCGCGGCGCGAGGGGCTGATGCAGCAGGACCTCACAGCAGGGGGGGAGATAAGCAGACACAGAGAAGACACGCAGTGAATGGACACAGCAAACACAAGCAGCAAGGGGGGGATAAATAAATAAATAAATAAATCTTTAAAAAAAAAAAGTCTATATAGCAAAACTGAGTGTATGGCTGAACTGTAGCAGAATTGTATCAGCTATTAAACGGGGAGCCGCTGGGGAGAGGGAGAGTTTGGGGGCCTTAGTACCACATCCATCAACAGATTCCCCTGGAATTGGGAAAGATGCTCATTACTTAGCTACTTCCTGAAAAATGAAGCTTGGTTAAATTCTTTTAGGATAAACTCCCCTATGCCAACAACTGACTGCCCAGCTTTATATAAAAAGAAACCAATGTCTCAAAATGTTGCTTCACAACTCTGAGTTTCACCTATAAGCAGTGCGATTTTATCTATATTTCTTGTCAAAGGTTAGGATCCTGATTTAATTTTATACTTTGTATGCCCTTCACAATACATATCACAAAACCTACCACACAGTCGAGCTGTAATAAATCACTTAAATAAAACACATACATACATGAATGAATCTTTTTATGATTTCATATTTGAACCCTTAGTTGCCCATTCTAACTCTTCAGCACTGAATTTCTTAATTAGTTCTAGTTTTTAATCTATTTAATTTCCTCAATTTCCCTATCCAATTTTCATTTTGCCTTTTAATGAATTTTGAAGACTTTTTTCTGAAGAGGAAAAATGATTAAAATGCACTTTAGAATTTGAGGGCAGAAAGTGACAAAAAAATAAATGAGAAAGGTATTACTTTTAATATGCTATTACTTGAAAATATGTGCTCTGTACACAGTAGAAAAAGTGAATACTATTAACTATTTTAGTTTTTAAAAGTACAAGGTTGGACATGGTATTTGGAATCTTTAAGATCTATACTTGTTTAGAGGTATGGTTTTACACAGATCAGCAAATATCTTTTATAATTCACCCAACAGCTTACAATGCCCAAGTTCCTGGACCTCTTTCCCATAGCATCCTTGGTAGAATTGTTTCTAAAACAATTTCAATAGGCCAATGTTCCTGATTCCAAGTGTTAGCAAATTATGATCCATCGACCAAATCCTGAAGCTGCTTGTTTCATCAATAATGTTTTATTGGAAAACAGCCACAATCATTCATTTATGTCTTGTCTATGGCTGCTTTCTTACCACCACAGCAGATATGAGTAGGTGCAGCAGAGATCACATGGCCTGTGAACCCTAAAATACATCCTATCTGGTCATTTCCAGAAAAGGTTTGCCACCCTCTTTTACAGACAATAGCTGATGCACTGGACTGAATCTTAGTTCCCCCTTGTAAACAAATCCACTGTCAGCATGATTCTGTTTAAATGGTTATTTTTGCTTGACCATGTATGGATGTGCAAAAGATCGCTTTGGATAAAACTGTCTGGTTAGTGTGACAAGTACAGTCCTTAAAGGTTACAAACACCTTGTCCAACCTTGTACTTTCAGCTCATGTTAGCTGCCCCCTGGAAAAAGGAATGAGGTTCTTTGAAGGCAACAGCACAACTGTATTAGAGATCTCCAATCCCATTCAAAAGAGTCTTTCTCAGAAACATGCTTGCCTTTGACAGCTGTGACTACTTTCTCCTTGCAAAAAGTATCACGATTCTAGAAAATAAAATTCATAATGGATTTATTTTACCCCAACCCAAATCGAGAATCAGAGTTATAACCTCAGACCTATGCCCTTTCCTATTTTATTTTTTCCCCTCTACTCTTTTAGCTTGCTCTTTATCACTTCCCAGCTGTCAATACCAAATGTCCTCATTTTTCTTGTAAAGTACTCTCATACATCCACTTCAGAATTACAATTAATTTAGTCTCCTTCCCTTATTAATGGGTGTGCTTTCTCTTGTCTTGTCTTTCCTCCCACACACAAGAGGAAAAAGATTTTTTTCTTACGTTTTTCAAAATCACCAAATTAAAATCAATCCAATTAAATCAATCAAGCCGAAGCTGCCCTCAAATAATCTTTCATTTCTAGCTACACATTTGTGTTGGAGATTTGTTTGTCCATGGATCACTGCAAAACCAGTTGTCTTCTTTTTTAATAGAATTGTAACCAGTTATACTGGCACTGTGGAGAGTTTCAGATTGCTTCCATATCAGCATTGTCTTTTCCCTCTGCTAAACATTGGTTTGGAAAATTACTTTCCTAATTGTATTAAGGGAAAAATGTTGCTAGACTTTCCTTTCCTAGTCTAAGTCAAGAAAAGATAGAACCACAAAGACCCACTGCGTCAGGTTGTACTTGCAGAGGAGGGGGACATGGAGGGAGAATGCTGGGAATGGTGGCCCTACTATGCAGCCTAGCTGGACAGGCAGGCTGAATGTGAGTTTGGGGGAAATGATGACAAAGGAAAAATGTCCTCTTGAACATCGGACCACAGGAGGAAGAAATGGCTGTGGACTCTGAACTGCAGTGGAGAGGACAGTGGTGAGAGAATCTCTGATCTTTGGAGCATAAGACTCAGGACAGATGGCAGTATTCTCAAGATCCAAAGGAGGATACCTGTGATAAATCTGGTGAATGCTACTGACAAAAGACCCCACCCCTGTCCAATTTTTCCAGCATGAGAGGCAAGACGTCTTATAAAATCCTTCTGGGAGGGAGCCCCCAACATGGCTGGGATCATGTCAGATTGGAGTAAACATAGGAGCAAATGAAGCATGATTTAAGAGGGGAAAGAAAGGAATGTTCTGGCTAAAGCTCCTACTTCTTACACTTTGAACCCCACGTGAGTTAAATTTCAAATATAGATTGGACCAACCAACACAGTAATCTGATCTCATCTGGCATCAAATAAAAACCATGCAGTCTAACAGATGTTTAGCTTAGCCCTCTAGAAACTCAGACCCAGAAACAGTACTCAATAAAAGTAATTACCTTTCTCAGATTCATGGTGCTTCTTGTACTTAATCTCTTTGTTTCCTTCCATTCGTTTGCTTTTTATCCTGAATTGTATTATTTTGTGAGTTTTTCTGTTTAACTTATAATTTGCCTCAAACTCTGCTAGAAAGCTGAATACACACACTAAATGAAGGATTGATTCAAGTTCCTTAGCTTCACATTTCTTTAGAATTAGTTTTCTTCTAACTAATCTGATCACATTATAATATAAAAAAATGTTATACCCCCAAAGTGCTTCACATGGCACTAGTTGAAATGCTTTTTTCAATGCAATTATTTCAGGTTGTGAAAATGAAATGAACTTTGTTTTAAACAAAAATAATTTTTAAAAAATGGAAATGGTTCACTTTTGTAGAACTTGCTAAACAAGGTTAGAATAAGACTATAATGTATCAAATGTATTCATTCATGTCTATTGAAATAATTTTTAATTTTGAAATACTTCTAACTCAAGAAAACACAATATTACACAGGCCATGTGTGAGAGTTAACAAATAACATTTTGTTTTTTCAGCTCTGTTTTTTTGTAAAAGAAAAAAAAATACAGATATAGTTAATGCTTCACAACACCTCTCAATTTCCCTTTCTGGGTTCCATGGCCTCAGATGAATGGGTGCCTTCATCTGAATGGGCATTCCCCTATAGGCGATGTGTCATTTCTCTCACTGCTTTCAAGTTTGTTTGCTTGTTTTCCCTTTAGGTTTCAGAAGTGTATCATGTGTGTGACATGAATTTCTCTGGGTTTGGCCTATTTCTGGTTCACCCAGCTTCTTGAATCTGTAGGCTTACATTTTTTACCAAATTTGGGAAATTTTCAGCCTCTCACCCACTCTTTTTCTCCACTCCTTCTAGAACTCTAGTAAGAATGTTGCATCTTTTATTGTTGTTCCACAGGTCCCTAAGGTTCTGTTCATTTTTTTCAATCCATTTCTATAGTTCAGATTGGGTGAATTTTATTGAATTGTCCTCAAGTTCACTGAATACTCTGCCTTTACCATTTTACAATTGAGCCCATCCTGTGAATTTGTAATCTCTGTTCTTGTAGTTTAATTTTCTGTTCTATAATTTCCATTTTGTTCTTTTTTTATACCTTCTATTTCTTTGCTGAGATTTTTTTTTCTATTTTTTTTTTCATTTGTTTCAAGAGAATTTGTAATTACTTGTTGAAGCATTTTTATAATGGCTGTTTTAAAATCCTGGTTAGGCAAGTCTAACAGCTGATTAATCTTGGGCTGGCACCAATAGATTGTCTTTTCTCATTCCTATTGAAATTACTGTATCACAGGTGATTTTCTATTACATCTGAATATTTTGGCTGTCATGTTAGGTGATTTTGAGTTCTATTGAAATATTTTAGTGAGCAATTTCCCTGTTTTGGCTTAGCACACAGGACCTGGCCAATTTTTTTGGTCTGAGTCTAACAAAAATTTAATTTTCAGAGCCTTTGTGGTGCTATTTTCATCTGCTTGGATGCTTTTTTGGATCCTAATGATC
This sequence comes from Cabassous unicinctus, assembly GCA_029593785.1. Classification (NCBI taxonomy): domain Eukaryota; kingdom Metazoa; phylum Chordata; class Mammalia; order Cingulata; family Chlamyphoridae; genus Cabassous; species Cabassous unicinctus. Next base: position 9,196 of record JAQZBX010048889.1, on the reverse strand, counting down.
CTTGGTTCTTCTACCAGAGGTAAAAAAGAAAACCCTCTGGATGGGAAACCTGGTGCCACTAGTTGGGGAAAAAGGATGAAGAGCACATCCCAGGCTGGGCATTTATAGTGGGAGCACCCTTGTCAGATGGCCAACCAATGTCTCTAGCTGGGGAAAGGGCTTCTGTGACCTAGAGAGGCTTGAGAGTACCTCCTGGCTGAGTACCTGCTGTGGCTAGATTCCTCCCACCAGTGCCACCTGGTGACACAGTATGTCTAGATTGGGGAAGACATTCTCCTGCTCATGAGAACAAAGAGGTTTCCTAAGCGGGGTGCTTGTTATGACAGATTTTCACTACTAGGACCAACTGGCTGCAAACAACTACTTTGTTCCTCCAATCCTGGGATTACTAACCAGTCCACACGCCTCTTTCTATTTTCAGGCTTCACCGTTGTTTGCCTTTTGCATTATTTCCAGAGTTTATGGGTGAATTTAGTGGTCAAGCCATCTTGACCAGACCAGAAATCAAAGTTCCTTTCTATTCTGTAAAAGTTAATCCACAAATCTGAGTATATCAAGGGAGGACATTTGAGAACTTTATATTTTAAACAGCAACTACTTATTAAAGGCTGAATTACATAATATGTTATTTTCAATTAGTCATTCCTATTGTTTTCTAGATGGAATTTATGTAAAAATTCCCAGTATCTGAAGATTAGACTATGCTGGCATATTTGTAGAAATGCCAACAATGCCAACGTTCAGTTGAAGTTTCAGTAACATTATTTTATTAACAATTCTTTCTATGTGATAATTATGGGAACAGACTTGGTTCATAACAGCCAAACATACTAGTGTTTTTACTGTGTGTACAATCATATATCATAACAGATAATTAAAAAGAAAACTTATAATAAACATATATAACATATTGCCAGTATGATGCCTACTTTGTAAAAAGGCAAGGTTTTTAATACAAGGACTATAGAAAAGCATACACCTTCAACTTTAAGTTATACTGAGACAGACTTCAACCCCAGAAAGTGACTTGAAATAATGTATTCAATCAAGCAATTCCAAAATATTTCTCAAGTGCCTGCTATGTTCCAGAGACTGCCAAGTGCTAGGGATGGTAATATAAGGCTGGGGACTACTGGCTCAAGTTTATGGATGAGACAGATTTCTTAATAAATAATTACAATACAGTGTGTGAGGTTCTATATTAGAGGTATGTGTAAAATGCTATGGGACACTTTACACCCACTAGGATGGCTATTATTAAAAACCCAGAAAACAACAAGTGCCGTAGAGGAAGATGTGGAGAAACTGGAACACTTACATATTGTTGGTGGGATTGTAACATGGTCCAGCCACTGTGGAAAATTGACCATAAATTACTATATGGCTTGGCAATCCCACTTCTATGTACATACCCAAAAGGACTGAATGCAGGGATTTGGACAGATAGTTGTAGACCAACGTGCATGGCATCATTATTCACAAAAGCCACAACACAGAAGCAATCCAACTGTCAATCAACAGTTGAATGGATAAATAAAATATAGTATATACATACAATGTATATACATACAATGGAATATTTTTCAGCTGTAAAAAAGAATGAAATGATAAATGCTACAATATGGATAAACCTTGAAGACATCTTATGGGGTGAAATAAGCCAGGCACAAGAGGACAAATATTGAATGATTTACCTTACCTGAAATACTTATAATAACCACATTCGTAGAGATAGGAAGTCGATTGCAGATTACCAGGGGTGGGGGGTGGGAGTGGGAATGGGGTGTAAATGCTTAGTGATGTAGAATTTCTCTTTAGGGTAATGAAAAGGTTTGAGCAACAGATGTTAGTGATGCTGGCACGATATTGTGACTGTAATTAATACCACTGTACAGCACATTCAAAAATGGTTAAAATGGGAAATTTTGATTGTATTTATGTTACTACAATTAAAAGTTTAAAAAATAAAATAAAATAAAAAGTGAAAAAAATATATATATATATATTAGGGGAGCAGAGAAGAAGCAGTAGCTGAGTTACAAAGCCTGGGCAAGAACTATGCCAAGTGTGTGGGAATCTAGTGAAAATAAGTATAGAAATGATTCAAACCTGCTTTTGCAATAACACGAGTAAAAAACACAGTCTAAAATGTCCTGGAATCTCAAGTCACCGGGTAAATGGAAATTAGAATTTTCTTATCAAGGTTTATTTTTTCAACAAGGGTAAAATTATCCTTCTTTAGCTATTTCCAAAAGGTGCCTTTGGTTGATTCTAGAGCCAGGGCAAGGAATGTACAAGATGAGCCCGGAGCCTCCTGCAGTGCCAGAAAGTAAAGAAGTGCACACAAAAATATAATCTACAATGCCGCGGGACACAGGAGCTAACTGAAGAGCCTATAATGGCCAAACCTGGAACATTCTGAGCAACAAAATAAATAACATAGTATTGGATTATAATCTAAGATATAACATGAGTATCCATGAGTCCATACTGATATAAATGAATGACTGAATTAAAAAATAAATGGGTAAGAAGACACAAGTCCCTGAGAATTATTTGGAATTCTCCCCAGCAGAATTCCAAATAATTTATGTAGATCCCCTCCCTAAGGAGGTGTGCATGACTTTCCACTGCTTAAGTGTGGACTTTCAGTAGTGGCAGTATGGAAAGGGCGAAAAAAGAATAACTTTTCAGTGGAGAAACTGGACAAACACTACCGCAGCCAGATGATCAAGGTTATCATTATCAGTGAAAAGTCATGTTGTTAACATAGATGCTAGTTATGATGTGATGTGACTGGGAATTTACCTCTGAAGTCTTCCTTCCCCAAACCCAAAAGCCCTGTCTAATCATGAGAAAATATCATTTGTCCCCCAATTGAGGGACATTCTATGAAATACCAGACCATTACTTATCAAAAACTGTCAAGGTCATCGTTATGAAGGAAATTCTGAGAAACTGTCACAGAGGAGAGGAGCCTAAGGAGATATGATGACTAAAACTAAGGCAGTGTCCTGGATGGGATCCTGGAACAGAAAAAAGACATTAGGTACAAATTTAAGAAATTTTAATAAAGTATGGACTTCTTTAATAACAATGCATCAGTGTTGGTTAACTCGTAACAAACATACCATTCTAATGTGAGATGTCAACAATAGGAGGACCGGGGAGTGGGGGGGGGGTTATATGGGAACTTTGCTATCTTCACAACTTTTCTCTAAATCTAAAACTATTCTAAAATAGAATATTTTTTTAAAATGTAATGGACCTAAATGATTTTGGGGACTACCGCCGATCTGTTCCTTGGGTCAGAGCCAAGAGAAGGACTCAGGTTGAGTACAAATCTTTCAGAATTAGAAGTGAGAACTCAAAGTTGACAAATAATTTTGATAATGAAATAAAGACCATTTACCCTAGTTTGTATTCTTTTAAAGATGTGCATAAAGAGAGAGAAAATTTTACTTTTTTAAAACTCTAAGGCAGAAAAAATTCATATGAGAAATTTTAAAGAGTTAATTGTGAGTTGAATGGACTCTTGTAATTGAGATAACACCAGTACAGAGTCCAAAATTGTCCCAGGAAACAGCAGAAACTGAGATTTCTGCCTTGATGGAAAATCTTGGAAGAAAGGTCTTATCTTTATGCTGAGCTTAACAATCAAGTGATTCTATCACCATTGCTTGACTTACTAGAAAAAAAACAAAGTGAATGATCCTGAGAAAGTGAAAAAGTTCTTGTCGTGGTGACCAGTTGACAAATATTACATCAGGATGAGCACTGAAAACTGGCTACAAGGAGTCATTCAATGTACAAAATCAGTTCTCTCCATGTTGAGCTACTAAACTGTACCACAACCAGACATCTACACTGATAAACAAGTTCTTGCTAGATTATTCTATCACTTAGGATGCAGGAAGAGCAACTTAGCACTTGAGACATAAATCACAACCCAGACAGTTTCCCAAGAGCCAGTATTTAAACTCCACTCGACTATCAATCCCTATATATTCTTCTAGCTTATCTACCAATGGTTAAATCCCCTACAGGAAATTCTGGAACACTAAGAAAAAGTATGTTCATTTTCATCTGTGTTTACATTAATAGCAATGATTTTATTTTTTTTCCCATTAATGTAGCTATGTTTATTCTTGATGCTCAAAGGTATTACAAAAGAAGTTGCTGAGCTAAAATGTACCAAGAGGACTATTAAGAGTGATTTGTGCACTAATGTTGTTCCAGCTTGTGAACAATTTGAGTCAGAGCTGGAAAACCCTGAAAGATTTCTCTGTAATCAGTTAATTCCCTTGTGTTTCTGCATAATTTACACCATATTTTTTTAAAGCTGAACCTGAAGTGTAAGCACGTGATGCTTCGGCATACTTAATATATAGCTCAGAGACTGCCTGATATTTGGGACTGATTTCTCACTGAATTATAAAGCTGAACTTCTTCTCAGGGAAGCGTCTATGATATGACAATATAAGAGTAAGATTTTAGAATCCAGACTTCACTTGATAGCTTTGAAGATTCATTTCCTATTGCATGAAAACATAATATATACATCCTTTCTTTCTAATCTCTCCCTCCCTTCCAAGTTTTCTTAAAGATATTTCTGTGGCTTCTTTATCCATGCCTTGGAAAATACATTTGCTCAGAATTCCTCTGATTGTATGTATAAGCCAGCAATTTATCCTTCTAAGAATAATGTTAAAAAAATTAATAACAATACACTGAATGGTTTTAACATACCATGAAAAAGGGTAAGGTGGTGAGCAGACCAACTTGAGTCATAAATGCTTAAATGGCTACCCAATATGGTACTCACCGGAACCAACCCATTTGTAGATTAAGGTCAAAGTTGCTTTACAGGGTAATTATTTTTGCCTCCATGATCCAGGCCACCTAGATATTTGGCCAGAATATTAGAACGTTTCTACACTTGCTTCTCTGAATGGGATAGCTTTACTCTACGTAAAACACTGCACTATATATTTGTAGAAAGGAAAGAAATCTAGTCCCTACTCTTCCAGGGATAGGAACTAATAAATCTAATGAGCATTTTCCAATGCCTGAAGGTGGAAACTTATTTCCTTTAAATCAGGCCTCCAAATACCAGATTGATTGTTATGAAAACAATGTTGCATTTCAGTGCTGAAAAACCATCTGCTACTCCTCTTTTCCAAGTTTGGAAAAGAAGCTTTATTCTCTTCCACAAGCCTCCCTCCAACCACACAGTTAATTTTGAGGCACAGAATAAAATAGACAGAACACTCAGTATTGTTAGCACTGGATACTGTATTATGCAGAACGTGCTCAACATTTGCCTTTCAATAGGCTGGAGCTTACTTTGCCCAAGGCAATGGAGAACACTCAGCTTTTGAAACCTCTGCGAAAGTGCTGGATGTGCATTTGGACTGCAGTATGATTACCTCCTTGAAGATTCAAAAGAGTTTCTTAATGAAGAGCAAAGAGGACAAAACTGCTTAAAAGCCATCCATTAGAAATGACTTCCAAAACTAAACGTCTGGTGGAAAGATACAGTCATAACTCGGTTGTTCAACTTTTGATTCCTGTGGTAAAGGAAAACGGGGAAAAAATACGTAAATCGTCTATAAATCCAGATCAACCCTTCAAAATGAGCAAAGAATTAGATGCCTGGAGCCTGCTCCTATTCAATATGACTAACTCCAGAAAATGTTCACAAGCTCCACAGTTTGTTAATTGCTACACAAGAGTTATCACATTAATGTAACACGGATGCCAAGAAGGGTTTAAAAATGAAGTTAAATGAGTAAAGCACACAGAATGCTTTCCATTGTTCAGGCTTATGGGTAGTCATTGAGTTGTATAATTGGGATCTCTAATGTTTCCAGTTCATTTAGTCTTTTACTGTATTGTGTGAACTCAACAAACATCTGCCAGGGGAAAAAAAAATGCAGTAGCCAATATTCAAAGATCCTCAGTGCAAGGGATAAAACATAATTTTCTTGCCATGCAGAGTTTACTTTCTTAGGTACTCGATTTTTTTTTTTTTTAATGCATTTGCTGGTCATTTTGTTTATTTGCTTTTCTTTAGTTGCCATAGGCAGTTAAACCTTTGCTAGTCAAAACACGATCCATTGACCAGCATCATCACCAAAACCTGGGAGCTTGTTAGAAATGCAGAATCTCAGGCCCGTCCCAGAGCTACAGAATCAGAATCTGCATTTAACAAAATCCCTGTAACATCTGTATGCACATTTTTAGGTGCATTAAGACTCACATGAACAAAAATATATAAATATTGTTTTTTTGAGTAGGCAGCACGAGTCCTTTTAGTTCTTTAATAAACATTAATCCTAAAGAGTTTATAAACTCCAGGAAGGCAGCTCTCTTGGTTTGATATCTCTTAGAGTTGCGAATTAAGTGATGTGAACAAACTGATTACAGATATATTTGCTATTTTTATCATTACAAAAATTGTAATGATAAAGAAGAAAATGGTTAATTTATGCACCAAGATTTTTTTATTTTTTGCCACTTTTGTTGCTAAATGTAATATTTTATTTATTGGGTGCCTGAAACTTTATAGGCTCTCTGGTGAAAGGCAGGATCTCTGGTTTAAAATATTTGGTGATTTCTAGTGTAAATACTACCACCACATCTAATTTCAAACCACCAAGACGAGGTCATTCAATATGGATTTGGGAAGAAAGACACACAAGTGGCTCTCTCTAGCCAGTGTGAAGTGGCTTCCTTACCGCTGGCTTTTTCCTACACACACACACACACACACACACACACTGAGTTGGCCCTGAAGCTTTCCCTAGAACCTCAAGACTTCAGAACACAGTTGGAAAACCACTTCAATACCAATAGAAGAAAATCAAGGAAACCAAGCAAAGAACAGCTTTTGCTTCCATCTGGCAATTCCCGTCTTTGATTACAACACCTTTTCTGCTTGCTCTGCCCGGCTTGGCTTGGATCCTCTGCTTTGATCCATTTTCTGCCACTGGCATCCTTGTGATGTTCCCAATTCTCTATCAGTGGTTCTGAATTGTGCCACTGTGACCTTTTGATCATGATCAGATTCTTAAGTGTATGGCTTGTGATTTTTAAAGGAACAATAAAGTGTAGAAGTTCACAAATGGTTTTCTGTAGAAATTAATTCAAAACTCCACTGAAGACCCATTCCATAAATATTTATTGAAGTTTTACTATTGTTAGCACGGTAATAATTTCTTAGGAGGGAGAAAGGAAGCTGAATAACCTGGGACACTGGAGGCTTGCGGTGTGCTGTGCTGGTGAGTATCACACATGAAGGGAGGGCAGCCTCTGGGCTCTACACAGCTGTGTCTGCTACCTCCTCTGCTGCTCAATCCCACATCAGCCTCGACCCTCGGGACCCCCATCTGTTACTGCCCCAAACCCAGGGGACCATGTACCTGAAGCAGCTTGGTTTCTATAGGAATTTAGCTGCTCGCAGTAGGCAGATGTAGCCTGGAGGGGCTTCCTTGACCTTGACGCTCTCATGAAGTGATTCAAATTTACCCCCAAAAACATGCTTTCTAAAAATTATTCATTCTTAAATCAACTTACCTATGGAATTCAATCCTACACACTGAAGACATAAGAATTGGACAATTCTTGGTTACAGGATAAAAATGAAATTGGTCACAAGACAAGGAAACCTAGTGCATGGCTGACTGTGCCGCCCTTAATTTTAAAGTTCCATAGCCTATTAGTTCAGTTTTTACTTTGCTTTTAGCCCCATAATTTCTTTTCTCAGAATAAGTCTGTTCTATATAACAACAATAAAAATAACAGGAACCATAACAAATTTTCTTGCTTTACTACATATTGAAAATATCTTCTGTTTATAGTTGTCAGTTTATGAAAAATAGGAAAATGTTAATGTTACATTTCTTTAAAGTTCAGCAGTTTATTTTGTAAAAATAAATAATACCATGCAAAAAGGAGATTTACACTTTATCTGAATAAAATGTATTTTCAAATCCCATACACCAATCAGATAATTTCATAGAGGGAAAAAAGTTATCTAAACACATTAATAATCCAAAAAGCAATTTGCTTGAGGGTATAAATTTTAAGACATTCCCACAGATTCAAAACTCTGTAAAATTACAATAGTACTTGTGATATATATACAGAATATGAAAAAATTATATTAATAACATAATCCTGCATATAAAACTAGCTCAAAAATGTTTGTTGAGGGAGTGGATGTGGCTCAAGCAGTTGGGCGCCTGCCTCCTACGTAGGAGGTCCTGGGCTTGGTTCCCGATGCCTCCTAAATAAGATGAATAGGACAGCAAACTGACGCGACAGGCTGGCGCCGTGAGCTGGTGCAATGGGCTGACGCAATGAGGAGACACAACGAGGAGACACAATGAGAGACACAACAAGCAGAGCGCAGGTGTGGTTCAAGTGATTGGGTGCCTCCCTCCCGCATGGGAGGTCCTGGGTTCAGTTCTTGGTGCCTCCTAAAAAGAAGACGAGCAGACACAGAGAGCACACAATGGGGACGGGGAGAGAAATAAATAAATCTTTAAAAAATATATATATATGTATATGTATGTGTGTATATATATATATATATATATATATATGTGGTGAATGAACAAAGTGACCATTGCATTTATAATAGAATGCCATTGTTTCACTGATGATGACTAATGAACATCCAGCACAGGTTGATGGTATGGTCCTGTATGCCATTCAGTATTAGTAATTTTAATTTACATAAGTAGAAATGGGAATGAAAAGTACCTACCAACATTTCCACCTTGTATCATGCCTCTTAAATTCTTAAATATGCTCTTATGCTGCTACTATCTTTTCCTTAGACTTATTTACTGTTGAATCATTAATTATGCTGTGATACAATTGAACTAACTTGTAGATATTTGCTTAATTTATTTTGAAGAACACTTGGGAAAGGTCCAAATAGGCACTGAAATTTGAAAGTTGAAAATTAATCTCAGACAGTGTTCCATTCATCAAGACAGAGGAGTGAGCAACTCCAGGGCTCCATGGCCCCCAAAGAAGTTTTAAACAACAAAAATAGATGATAGAGCCATATTTCTCAAAGATTCAGGAAACAGTTAAATGATTGCAGTTAACAGGACAAGAGCCAAATTTTTAAAAAGGCAGTTTAAAAATGGAAGGATCTCCTGGCACCTGGCTCAACCCTCCC
>JAQZBX010048888.1:0-20079 GCA_029593785.1 Cabassous unicinctus | reverse complement strand
TCACATAAAAGGGTTTAATTTCACCAATCCTGGAATTTCCAAATATATTCAGTGTATTTAAAGCCAGAGAAATCCATTGAACAAAATGCAGAAATAGAAACTTTTTGTGTACAGCTGTGTTAGGAACTGTCAAAAATTGACTCAAATATGGGAAGTATTGTACATCTCCTGTTTAACCTCTATGAGTTAAGAAGCACTTTCAATTTTCAAATGAGATGTGAGAATTCACTTTGGTAAATTGCAATGTGCTGCTTACTCTCTCTGCCACCCCATGTTCTTCTTTACTTTTCTAACATGGCGCATGTGCCTTACACTAAATTCTAAATTTTTATTCAAAAAATATCATTCTTTAACCAGGTGCATTAAACAATGGTAACAGCACACACACACATACACACACACACACACACACACTCATACACACTGCTGACAATTTCCATGTCGTAAGTATCAAACCTGCTGAACATAAACTAAGTAGATGATGGAAAGATCCCTGAGGAAAACATCAAGAGATCTAGTTCCAGATCTTGGCTCTCTGACCACTAGCTGTGAGCCAGGCTGTGGATGAGGCAAATTACTTCTCCAAATGTAAAATGACTAAAATAGTATTTTTCTAAGTCATCTCTATAACTCCCGCATCCAGCCCTTCAGAATCAGAAGGTGCACCTGGAAATTGGCGTTTTCAGCAAACAACCCAATTGATGCTGAGCCTTTGAATTTTGAAAACTTCCGCAATGCCAAGACCACGAAGTCCCTTTTACTACTCAAAATGGAGGATTCTGAACAAAAAATATACAGGCTGAATTACTTCTCTGTTCTGTACATCCGAGAGTGACCACCTCTCCTCACCCCCAGCTCTCAAATCCTGTTTCTCAGATCCTTGTTATATTTGAGCTGACACCTCTTTAGGTTTGTTCTCCCAAACTCTTGCATCAAATGACACTCATCAAAACTGCCAGTCTTCAAGAGTGCTTTCAGAAGGCACATAAATTCAACCCTGAGTCCCCATGATTTAGACATTTAATCATACCACAAAGTTAATGGAATCCAATTTGAATGTAGACACCTCAACAGCTACATTGCATTGAATTCATAGCATTCATAAAATTTGGGTCTCAAAATGAATCACTGGCCTAATGGAAAATTGAGACTAGGATGCTGCCCTCTCATTGGTCATTGTCCAGATCTTTGGCTGCCAAGGAAAGGACAGGAGTTGTCAACACAACAGTGTAGCCCAGGCAACTAGCCATGCTGCTAGGGACTTTTCAACACTTAGAGAAAGAAAAGTTATTATGGAAACATTCAGAAGCCCTTGAGATAATTTGGACAGTCCATGGTTTCTAACAGAAATGATGCCTCAGGTCAGACTCCTCCTATCAATTTATAACCTCCCATCATTAACAGTCTGGAAATGGGTTATTCTTTGGGTGCTCCTGATCCTTGCCTGATTGCTACAAAATATGTTTCTGCACTTTGGTAACTGTACATAGATAATTTTTGTTTCCAAGATACCAACCACCCAATAATTAAACAGCTGAAAATCACAATGCCATTGGCCCTCCAAAGATCCAGATGTGCTCTCCATGATGTTTGGGCGATTGACTCTGTGCTATGCACCCAGGTGTTTACCATAGTGGCAATTCAACCCCAGACTGAAGAAGCCACGCTTGTGAACTCCTCTTATTGGGAATGGCTTTTCCCATTAGTTTTTTCACCTTGGATTGGATGCTTTTGCCTGAAAGGATCTCGGGATTTACAGAAAAAACTGTATAGATCAATATTCTCAACTACGCTCTCTGTCCTTGAAACATTCGTAGTCATTGTTAAGCTAAATGGAAGGAAGACCAAACCCTTGCTTAATTATTTTAAGATAGCTGCCGGAAGCCACTTATTCTTAAAAATGTATTTACCTGAAGTAGAAACTGTGCACATAAAAGAAGGAGGCAGGGCTCTCAAACCATCCCATATACTTTCTGAGTCTACTGCACTGAACTGCACTTTTAACCAACCGAAGTGGTTTCGTGCAAAATGCTCCTCTCAAATTCCTATTGTACGAAATCTTGGTGCACAATGGATAGAATCTGAAAATGGATTAAACTACATTTGGAGATGGTTTAACTTTGTTTTTGTTTTTGTTTTTTAAGTGAGCAAAAATGAGCAATTTTTTGTTGCTGCCTTTTTTACTCCTTCTTGCTCTAAAGCAATTACTCACGGATCATGTCTTCTCAAAGCTGCCTTAAACACCATGTTTCCTGGCTTTTATTTCCTGTCAAAAAGCCAGAAATGTACAAAGTTTAATTAAGAGAGAAATGTGAAGAGTAAATTAAACTCATTTTCCTCAGATTTCCCAAGAAAAACAAGCAAATAGAATGATACAACCTTCTGATTTACTCCTGGAAGATTATTCGACAACTGCATAGGCAAAAGAATGGACGCTTACTGAAGCAAATGTTTCCTGGGCCTCCCCTGTTGTAACTGCCCCGAGGATGGTGGTCACAGAGAGAGTGCAGGCTGGGCTGGGGCAGCTGTGGTCACTGCTCTGAGGCACATTCCTACCAGAGCCTGCTCAGGGCCAGGGAAGGCAAAGCAGCCGGCCAGGGGGATTTGCCAAGCCTCCAAAAGAATCATGGGCACCGGGATCTACGACCTTAAACTTGGGTTTCAATGGGTTAATAGGTTTGCAATGCCCTTTCACCATCTGCTTATCTTTCCATGTCATTTGAATACTAAGTAAGCCATGAAAAAAAAAAAAAAGAGAATTATACATAGACTCAGTAGATTTGGAATCAAGCCCTAAGTCTGACCCTTCATAGTAATGTGACCTTAAACTCACTCACTCTCACTGGCTTCAGCCTCATCACCTGCCAAGAGGAAGATCCATCCTCGTCTAGCTACCTAGAGGTAGTAGCTACCTCGTCTAGCTACTGCATCCAGGGCCATTGAGAAGGACAAATGAGAAGGGTAGGAAAGTACTTTGTAAAGTTTCAAGCTCCATCAAAGCTTCTGTTTTAGTTTGCTAAGGGCTTTTACAATGGGAATTTTTTAGGGTAAAATCTTACAGTTCTGAGGCTGTGAAATGTCCAAATCAAGGCATTATCAAGAGATGCTGTCTTACCAAAGTTTGGCTGCTGGCGGTCCTGGACTCCTGTCTCGTGGCAAGGCAAAATGGTAGCCAGTCTCTCTCTCTCTCTCCTCCAGGCTCACTTTCTCCCTGAGCTCAGCTGTGGGAGATCAGTATATGGCTCATCTTTCGGCCTTCAGGATTCTCTCTCTCTCTCTCTCAGCCTCTGGGCTGCAAGCGATCCTGGAGTCCTCTCTCACATGGCAGGGTAAAATGGCAGCTTTCTTTCTCTGTGTGTCCCTGCATGTTTCTCCCATTTATATAGGACTCCAGCAAGAGGGCGGAGACCCAGCCCGAGTCATGCCTCACTGAAGTCCTTCAATCAAAGGCCACCAACTGAATCCAATACAATCAAAGGGTCCCACTCCCACAGGAATGGACTAACTCCAAGAACATGATCTTTTCTGGGATTCACAAAAAGCTTCAAAGTGTCACAGCTGCTGAATTCTCCTCTTTCTTGGGCTAACCAGAGTTTTCTCCTGAGTAAATGGTGACATCCTCGGCTCTTCTCACACATCCTTTGTCACCCAGGTTTCCCCAAAGCCACGGGAGAAATGAAGAGACTGTTTTAAGGGGAGAGATGACCACTTCCAGAGGACTCCAAGAATGCAGCCCCAACAAGAGCTTCTGTGCTGACAAGAACCCAGGCGTGGCACTTAAAACACACGGCTTCAGATAAATACAGAGAACCAGCCCACCCCCCAGTGTTTCCTTCCACCCCAAACCATTCACCTTGACCTGCCTTGCCCCTGACCTTGTGACTAATGTTTTGCTTTTGTTTGCCTCACCCCTCTAGCTTAGCTGTTAGCACCAGTTATCTGGTCTGGAATGATTCTCTTCTCCATCATGATCCAAGTGATCTGCTTAATCACACTCCCTTTCCCCAGGCCAATTTGGCCCCAGCATCTTACACCCCACGCCTGTGACTGGGACTCAGACAAAGGTTCTATGGGCAACTGTGGGAGGTTGAGTGAGACATGCCTCCCAAAACAAGCCATGTACGGATTTCTGCCAGCAGCGGGAATATTTTCTCTTTTGGAGGTACATAGAACAGTTGGACAATTTAAAATTCCATGCAATGGGTACCTTGGTGGATGTGGGAGGAGGCGGCAAGGGGAGAAGGGGTGCCCTGCCCCTCCCACTCACTTTCCCTTCCCTTCGCCGATATTACCACGCCACACGATACGTCCTAAAAACACAGAGGAGTCCATGTCCCCTCCCCACCTCTCCATACACACCTTGATTCAGTGGATGGAGTGCTGCATGGGAGAAAAAGATTAATGCAAATTCAAATTCATTCCCTGTACTGGCATCATGATGAAACTGTTTTGTTTTAAATCTCTACAATGTTGTGAGAGCAAGGACCGCGTCTGTCTTGCTCCCGGGAGTTATTCTTAGAACCCAGCACAGCGCCTGACACCCAGTAGGTGTTTAAAATATTTTTGTTGCCAGAATGAATACCAAAGAAGAAAACACAAAGTAATATTTGAAAGAGTTCTTATTATCTGATGTTAATAAAGAGTAGAGTAAATGATTTAGAGAACCAGTATCCAGCAGTACAGCTCGCTAATACCTTTTAAAACGTGTTGATGCTCATAAATCCAAAATAAATGACCTGTAAAATCACTTAAGAAGAAATAATATGCATTTAATCAGGCTTCCAGAGGAAACTCTGAGGAAAAGGCAGAGAACTTCAAGAAGAATTATTAAATCCCTTCAAATCCAATCACTAGCTGATCGCAGACACGCCACATGTCTCCCTGCCCACAGGACTGTCACTTTAGGCAGCCTGGCTCAGGCCTTCATTATGAAACTCCTAAATTCTGGCCACCTCCTAGGGCCAGAGGGAAAGGCTGAACAGGGCAAGTCCTCTTACAAGTCTGCCCCGCACGCTTTTCCCACAGAGGGATCTTAAATAAACGGGGAGAAATTGAACACCTCACCCACACAGTAAAGCCAGCATCTTCAAAGTCTTACTCATAGCTTTAGCTTCAAGACAATAGGGTCCCGGCTCCAGCAAATAAAATTCAAAACACTGGGAAATGCCAGTCTGTGCCTCTGCTTTGTAATCCTGTTGAAGATTCTGGAATTTAATGGGGCTCTGGCACCTTCCTTTCCATCCTGGATTTTACCTCCTGGTCTACTAATGAGAGTTACTTTACCTTTCCCGGAGTTTGATTAAGGTCCTGGGGGTGGTAATAAAATGGATCCATCTTTTTGTTACAAACTCAATTAGCACAAGTTGGAATTGCTCTCTTCAACAGAGTTAAATAAATTGTTAATGAGAAATTTACCTTCACTTGATTTGCTAGTTGCCTTATTAGCTTGGAGTCAACACTATTAAAGGAGAAGATGTTTATTAAAGCTTAAGGTATTTGCTGGATTGAATGTTAAAAAGAAGATGGCAGGATAGAGTCACTGTCTGCTTGCTTCCAAAACCCACAGGGGCTTTGAGTTTGCATTCTGGATCTCCTCATCTGAGAATGAATGATTTACCTGGCAGGTAAAAAAAAAATGCCACAAATCTTCTGTTTTCAGTTGCTGTCATGACAGCATTTTCTAAGCCAAATGGGCACCAGCCTGGAGAAGGGCCCCCAGTTGCAGGTGAGTCGAAACAGGGCTCAGGCATAGCTTTCCTTCTTCTGTTTAGGAGAGAACTAAAACATCCCCACCATAAATGTCAGGGGTATAGGAGAGGGAAGCCATTCACTCAAGAAAGTTCACATGCAGACCTCAAAGCCACCTGCCCAAAGAAAACAGTGATGTCTCCTGACGTGGCATTCTTAAATGTCCCATCCTAATATCCAGGACCAGCTCTAGGCAAAGTCATGAGGTAAGTCAAGGTTGTTTTCAGCTCCCTCTCAATTTCTCCCTGGCACACTATCACAAAGCCCCATGGTAGAATCTGTAGGCTGGTTCACTCTACTCCATCTCAACTGCCTTGAAGCTATGGTATGGCCCTCCAGAGGTTGAAAAGCTAAAGAATCCCCTACAGCTTAGTTTCCATATGAGACCTAGCTTCAGCCAAACAGACATTCCCTCACAGGACTTGGCAGGGAGAGCTAGACATTGTGAAGTGGAGGCTGCACTGTGCTACTCTGCTAGCCAGCACAGTGGTGGAGACCTGTTGGCTTCTGTCAGGTACCACAAAGCTCCCCAGGCCCAGGTGCTAGCTCTATGGTTATTAACAGGCAAGACTAGAGCATTTTCTTGGTCCATGTTGGGATAGATGTGGGGAGGTCCAAGAGCCAGCAGCTGCAAAGGCAACTTCGTTATCCACCTTCTTGATTATGGAGATGTAGCAGCTCCTGAAGTGTGGGTGGGCCAGTTCTGAGATGTTCTTCTGGAGTAGGAATTCTCAAAATTCAGCATGAAGCCACTCCTCCAGCACTTCTAGTGATTTCTGTAAGCCCGTTACTCCTTGCATATAATACATTTCTGCAGACTGCATTCTGTTATCTACAACTAAATTCTGAAGAAACACTTCCCAAGTGACTTCATTCTCCTTCCTCCTATCTTCTCAGATAAAGTGGGTTGATAAACTAATTCACAATCAATAGTTAATGACAAATGAAGTAACCTCTTATGGGTAATCCGCCTTAACCAAAGGAAAAGATTGTAGTGGTGAATTTGTAGCCATCAGGGACCTAAAATATTAATGGGGCTAAATTTTTTTTACTAAATAGGAAGGCAAAGTTTTTTTCAATTGTAGAGAAGTTTTTGGTTGTTATAATGGTTTTGGTGATGATAATGGTGGTGATATTTAAAAGTGTGAGCCAAAAGCAAAAAAAAAAATTTTTTTTTTTTTTAAAGTGTGAGCCAGCTGACCTCCCTTGTAAGGCCCGCTGTGTTGACATCTCCAGCTGCCCTACCGCCCCACCCCCATTCCTCTCACCAGGGCTAGAAACTCCACAGACGTCTCACCTCTCACTGCACCCCTCTCCTAGGAAGTTCTCAGCAAAGTCAAAGAGACTTTATTCTCAATAAAGTTTTCTCCTAGGAAAGAGAAAACCTGCATTATAAAGGGATGAACAAGATTTCTAGCGTCAATAACGCGCTCTTAGAGAAAAGACAGATAAGCATACAGGGAAAGAAGGCAACTGGATGGAGAGAGATGAGTGACGATGTCTGTCCATGCCCACAGACGTTCCTGAATCAGCTGCTCTGTCGAGGTACACGTGGGGTGCAGAGGCAAGGTTCATCCTGGCCTGCTGGCACTCACAGCCCAGGTGAACAATAGGAATTGCCATTTCTTAACCACTTACAGGCACTGAATTGAATCAGCACTTTATTTACACTCATTTCATTCATTCAAAAACATTTTGTTGTTGTTGCTGTTGTAAGATGAATAAGCTAGGCTTCCTGCTCCTTTATAGAGGAAGCCAGACATGACACTGATGCTCACCCAAAATGTTCTCAGACATAGCTGAGGCAAGTGCTACAAAGGAAGCCCAGAGCAGACTGTCTAATGGGGGTGATGTGGAGCGCAGGCATAACTTGGTCTGAGAGTTCATGGAAAGCTTAACAGAAGAAAAGCCATTCCATTGAGCCAAGGGCTGGGATGAGTTAGCCAGGTGGAAGGAAGTGCGTGAGCAAAGGCCCTGAGGTTGCAAGGAGCTTAAGCCAATGAGTTACATATTATCTCCATTTCAAACATGGGGAAATTGAGACCTCAAGAGATTAGGTACCTTCCCAAGGCTATGCAGAGAGCAGGGTAGCTAAGATTCATACCCAAGGGTGAACCCAAAGATAGTATTCTTGCATATGAACCAGCCTTCCCGAAAGGCTCAAAGCCATCCCGCCTCCTGAAGGAGCTGAGGATGGATTTTCATTTACTCACGCTCCTGGGCTCCTGACTAAATTAAATTGAAAACCTGCTATTTCAGAGGCAAGCGTCCTGGGTGCTTTTTGGGAAGGAAACCATCTTCCCTCCACCTCAGGGCCTTTTATACCATTATGGTGCAGTCCCAAACTATCAGTGATTGTGAAAAAAAACGGGGCTTTGTGGTAGAGGGAAGAAGCTATTCAAACTGCTCCTGATTTCTATAAAAGAGATCTTTTGATCTTTGAAACAGCCAAAGGGGCAGTTTGATCTTCCTCAAACTCATTTATTTTAGATTCTTGCAAATTTCTTTTCTGTACGTTTACTTCCTTAGAAAACTCAATATTCAATTGAACAGTGACTTTTATACATTGAAATGCAATATTGAATAGCCGAAGCCTAATAAATGCCATCCGGCTATATAAGATATTTTAAAAATCATAAAAGGGCCGATTGAGCTTGATCCAGGCAAAGATGACAAAGCGAATTCAATGCTTCTTTTGAAAATGAGTCATGGTCAGAAATACTCACTTTGACCAAAAGCATTTCTTTGAATGCCAGAGGTAAATTTGCTCACTTTCATTTTCTGCCTGGGTTTCAAGTCATTTCTGCAAAACTGAACAAAATCAACTCTGAGAGGCCCTGGCAGCTGTTCCAGATGTAAATGTGAACAGGATAGTGAGGCTGGGCCTGTTCCCTTCAATGTGTTACTTTCAAATTTTGCAGATGATACTCAGATATGGATTGATCCGGCTTTGTTTATTTTTTCAGAGAGGAGTAAATCATTATTATTCTCCGCTGCATTAACATTCCCCAGGACCACCCTTTCTTTTACTTAGAAAAGGACATTTTATTGTCATGAATCCCCAAATTACTGGCAGAGAATCTGACATATGTTCCCAGTCGTGAGGGGGGTAGGGGAGGACAGGCCCAACATACTCAATTGATTAGCCAAAGGAGCAGGCTTTGATGTCAGGGAACCTTTCCAAATTTCATTTAAGACTCAAACAATATGTGGGAAATCAAAGTTCTCAATCAGAACCTCTGTCCCACTCCTCTGGGTGCAGCCATAGAGGAGTGAACTTTCGTTTTAACTATTTGTAAATGGTTATTCCATTTGAGAGTGTTTTCCTCTCATGGCTTTTTCAAAATTAAGTCGCTTTGAGAAGATGGATAATTCCATTCTCCATCATCTTCTTGCCCCATGTACACTTTCCCTCTTGTATATATGTTTTAAAAACATGCAGATTAGCATTGCCAAAAAAAACAGTCTTTATAGCACACTTCACCTTTCTGTGAACTCTCCAGAAGGTCTGATTTTATAGCATATACAGGAACACCCTAGGTTTTGCACATTCCCAATATCAGCTGGAGGATGGATTGGAAATGGGAAAAATACTAGGGACAGGAAGACTAGAATGGATGTCATATGCCTCATGAAGGAGGAATGATAACCATGTGGATGAAGTTGATGGAAGAAAAGGAGGAGTTAGAGATAATTGGAAGAATTTGAATCTCACCCTTAGAAATAACAAAGTCAAGAAGAAGAACCAAATTTGGTGCCAATTTAGAGATTATGGTTTGGATTTTGGATAAATTTGGTATAAGTGGCTCTTTGGATATCCAAGTGGAAATATCAGTAGAAGTCTTGGGCACTGTCTATGAGCCTGGATCACTTCAGTACTTATAGGTGATGTGTCTTCTATAAACAAGAACATGAGAAGTTTCCAGAAGAGGCTTCCTTAGCCTTGGTCTGCTCTGCACTGGTTAGACCGCATCTAGGGTACCATACCACCCTCAGTAGAACATTACTCTTCTATTCATCTGAAAACTTTTAGGTCTTCATGCTGCTTTCTAATATAGACCCTGCCCAGACAGAGCCTCTATAGATGAGGGTAGTCGAGACGATGAAGAGTCTGGACAGCAGTAAGCCCCCTAGGGATGTTCAGTCCAAAAAGAAAGACTTAGAGAAGACTTGACAGCACTGAAGAGATATCATGCAAAGAGGGATTTGACATGCTCTTAGTTGCTCCAGAGGGCAGAAGAGAGACTCAGTGGAAGTTACGGGGGAAGTGGAAAGCAGAGTTTGACTTGGGAGGCAGAATTTTCAAATTACAGAACCCCCAAATACTAGTGAGTTATCTGTTATGGAAGCCTTTCAAGCAAAAGCTGGCTGTCCTTCACCTGCAAGGGAAGTGGTGGAAGGCAAGGGACTGTCACTTGCCTGCATAATATTGGAACCACAGGGGACCCTCAGTGTCACATAGTTCAAGTGTCCATGAGGTCTCAGGAATCCCTGACAGTCCACCTTAGGACTTGCTGCGCCACCTGTAAATATGCACTTTCCTTTTGGTGCCAGAATTCCAAGAATATTCTTTGGGAGACAATGACAACGGTAGCTCCAGTACCTTGGAGGCTTTGGATTTCAGAGTCCTTGTTTTCCATCTTGATACCATCAAAAGTGACTCCCATATAAAAATTTAAAATGTCCTCTTAGGGATGGGAAAACTCTTCATGGCTTAAAAAAAAAAAAAAAAGCCTGGCAACTAATGTCTATGAATAGAATAAAACAAGCAACTCAAAAATAAAATTCCTGGCTGGATACGACCACACCTGTCTCTAGGGCCATTAGCTCTCCAATAGGCAGTTGGAGGGAAGGGACTATTTTTTTCTTAGAAGGAATTGGAGGCTTCCTTTCTTTTCCTTGCCTTTCCTTCAAGGATTTAAAAAAAAAAAAAAATCCAAAACAACAAAAAACATGGATTTCTAGGCACTTGAAAATATTTATAGGTTTCTTACATTCCGAGACCTAGAACATAAGGGAACAAAACACGTTTCAAGTAGACCACAGATATGCAACAGGCAACTGCACTCAAGGCAAAGTGATAAAAATCAAAGAAAAAAAACCCACAAACACAGCTTAGAACATTGCTCTGCGTCCAGTATAGCATCAGCTTGAATAACACTGTTGTGACAAGATTGCCTTTGTCACTCAGTTAGCGCCTCTTGTCTCCTTTTATTCACTTTGCTGTTTTGTGGTTGTAATTTTATCAAGAGATTGAATCAAGCTGTAGACTTCTTACGGAATAGCACCCTCAGACACTCATCCAAAAGCAGTTTGGGCAGAGTTTTCAATGTCCGGAAGAAAAATGTTGGGATGGAAAAAGAAGCACAACCAAAATGTAAATATACAAATGGCAGAGAGAGGTTACCCACCTAGTTAAAGTGGGGTGAATATAGGAGGCAGGGTGTTAAATACCAGAAGGAAAATGGAGCCACCTGGCTTCACATTAAGTAGGACCCACTTCACAGCCAGTCCCTCTACTCTGCTACAATCCTTTGCAAGACAGACCATCTGCCAATTGCTCTGGCAAGACTGTGTCACCAAGCAGAATGGGTCTATCAGCACAGCTGTTTGTTGTGCTCATTAATTCTGAGATAAAGTTAAAGAAAAATCCTCCATTGCAGAAGTTAACACTAATCTCAGTTGCTGCAACCCTCAAATATCCAATAATCTAGGTAAGCAAGCCAGCAAGCAGCCATGGAATCCCAAAGCAAAATTATTAGTTTGTTAAATTCCATTTGTAAACAAAGGAACAGAGTACAGTTTGGATGAAATGTTCACTGATAAACAAAAGGCTCAGTATTTGCTCCTTCAAACCCTTCTCCCCAAACTTCCTATCAGTAAAATGCTATCAAAACAAGCAAGTAAAAATACATTCCTATTTCAATTTCTATTTTTGATGCAAAATAAAGCTCTCAAAATGTCAGTTTCATCTAGTTTGGCCTTTCCAAGAACGTGCATAGTTAAACTGCGATGAACTGTGATGTTTGGAGGATGGTGTTTAATTGAATTTTCAGATTCACTGGGGGTTAGGCAGCAAACTTTTTTTCCTTTTTGATTTTGTTAGGAACCAATATAGGATACTGGCGCAATGAAAATGATTTTTGTCCTGGGGACCCAGCCGGGAACCCTGGTCCATAGGCAATCTCTTGGGAATTCATATGCAAAGGAAATCCTGACAAAAGAAAACAAACAATCGCTGCCTGTGAGTCCTGCTTGTGTCCCAAGCCTGAAGTAGAGAGCTCTGATAGGGTGAACTGGAGACCCCGGCTCTGCTCAGGACCTCTGGGTCCTCTCCCTGCCCATCAGCCTAAACCCAAAACTTCTAATTAAGATTTCAGAGGACAAAAGAGCACAGGAAAGAACATACACAGTGAGAAGAAAGGGCAAAATGACCTTGCTATGTCCCACATGAAAGTGAGCCTTAAACTTTGTCTGCTTCAGCCTCCTGAAGGGGGGGGGGGGCGACAGATTTTACCTCTTATTTGTAAATATGGTTTACAGCAAAAACGGATTCCACTTAATGGATCATTTGCTACTTTTGTTAATTAAAATTTTGCTATATACAAATGCCAATTTGCATGTCATTTCTCCATGTCTTTACCAGGTTCAGGGAGTGTAACACCACCTCCGTCACTATCACTGCCATCATCCTGAGCAAATATTTTCGAGCACAGTAGTTCACGGCAGTAAACCACCATGCCTGAGCACGCAGAAGGGAAATGTAAAAGGCCCAGTTCAAAGATGACAGGACAGCAGTTTTGAGGTTTAAATCATCCAAAACTTCCTCCTCAAAACCCTTCAAATTTCTAAGAACTACAAGCAAAATTATTTCAATCTAATGAAGAATGCTTTTTATAAGCGTATTTCCTTTTTGTTTTCCTTGTAACAATAAAATGGATTTTTAGGTGACATATGAATACTTAATGTAGAATTGAAGCACGTACACAAATGATGGACATGGAATGTTTATTCCCATTAAAAACTTTTCATTTGAAATTTTTGCCATTTGATAGGCATTAGATTCTCATCTCATTATCTTAAAATTTTGCAGTTTGTATCTTGCATTTGGTGACAATGAAAGGTCATCTCTGATATCATGAAAGCTGTGTCCTGGCTCAGGAACACATCTCCCAAATATACCATTGTTTGAATGGAAAATATTACCATTGTATTTTAATGGACTTAGTCTAGGGTCCAGGAATATATTTTGACAAAATGTGAATACTGAATTTCTCCTAATGCAATCCCTGCCTCCCTGCTTTAAATACTAATGTGTCTTCCATGAATTGGGTACAGAAAGCAATGGATGAATTTATGGATTATGGTAAACAATCACCATAGGGAGCTATTGGCACTTCCGGGACGGAAAGAGGGACATCTTCCATTGTTTGGTCCACCAAGACAAAAAGGTCCATGCCGAGTCACCACCGTGCTTCAAAGCCATAAAATTCCAGTAGCCTGTGATTCCAAGTCCTCAGCCCCCTAAGTAGGCAGGAAGTTGTCTCCAAAAAAAGTATGAAGGCCTTGACTGCTCAGATCTGGGCATGAAGCTCAGTCAGTTACAGTTCTGAGGCTCCGATTCCACAGATCCAGGAGCTTTTCATTACTCAGATCACAGGGCACCCTCCCGTATCCCAGTCAGTTCAACCCCTGACAGTGTACCCGGGTGGCCAAGAGGTAGGGTGTGAGAGTGTAAACGAATCTTCATCAAATCATCACCATTCCTGGAAGAAGATCTCTGAACACATGCTCGGCTCAAATATGAACCATGGCAACAAGCTCACAGCACGAATTGGACCTTGGAAAAATAAGTCAAACACACCCTTGCTTTCTCCCCTCATGAGTAACCATCTAAGACAAATTACATGGAGGAAAAACACGTGTGAGGAAGTGTCAGCATAAGGCGGAGCCACACAGGAACAGAAAGCTCTGATATCAGTAATAAACATACCACGGTATTTTGTTCACCACTGAATTAGTCAGAATTCTGTCAGTTGTTGGTAACTGATGGAAACACGATTCAAAAGGGTTGCAGCCAAAGAGGGAATATATTTATTAATAAACTTCCAATTCAAGG
Organism: Cabassous unicinctus; assembly: GCA_029593785.1. NCBI lineage: Eukaryota > Metazoa > Chordata > Mammalia > Cingulata > Chlamyphoridae > Cabassous > Cabassous unicinctus. The sequence continues at coordinate 6,212 of JAQZBX010048888.1, read as the reverse complement.
GATGTCGAGCTTCAGGTACTGCTGAATCCAAGGCCTCAAATCATCATGCCTTCAAGCTCTCACCATTTTTTGGCTGTGGCTGCTCATGTTGGCTGGACACATGGTGTAGGCAGCCTCACCTGAACAGCACACTGATTAAGAGTAAGGAAGAGGGAAGTTTCCCAAAGGAAAAGTGGGAAGGTAATGGCAAAGTTAGGGTAAAGGGAGCTGGGCCAGCAAACCACAGATATTCCCTTTAGCTACCAATGCTCAGATGGTGTTCTGTAGATTGAAGTTAGAAAAGTCTAAAAGTCTCTGGACACTCTTGGTGCCCTCAGTGGCATTTGTTCGTGAGTTAAAAGATCCAAGACTACATCAACCAGAAAGTGCAAAGTGCATCATACCCTTATTCAACAACTATTTACTAAGCACCTCATCAGAGAGAGGTCCTGGGGCTACAGCGGCAAGCCAGATGCGTGCAGTGTGGTAAGAGACAGGACGGGGAAGGAAAACACCAACCCACGGTTATTAAGTGTTCCTTAGGCGACAGACACCGTGATAAACTCGTTTGCATCGTTTTAAGGGTGCTATGGGAGCACAAAGGAAGAAATCCTAGCCCAGAATCGGGGGGTCGGGGAATGCTTCCTGGGGGAAGTAAAATCGAAGCTGAGAGCTGAAAAATGAGGAATGGCATTTAGCTAGTCAAAGGGAGAAGTTGGGTAGTTCAAGCAAAGGAAACAGAACATACAAGGTTCCCAAATCAAGAAAAACGCAGTGTTTTAGAGCAACAGAAAGACTTGTATAAACCCGTAACATTTATTAATATAAATATCCTCGAGGGCAAGAGCTGTTTCGTATTCAACTTGCTTTGTGATCCTGAACAGGTCACTTTAATCCTCTGGGTCTCCCATGCGACGTTATTATAAGGATCGAGTGTAATACTGTACGTGAAATGCTTTGTGAGTTTAAAGTCAGCTTCATGTGAAAGGCACAGGCAGAGAACCGAAGGAAGCGCATAGATTTGTAAAATCTTAAGTGTTTAAGGAAAGATGACTGATTCTGAAGAAAAAAAGTGCCTTAGCTATACAATGGCTATTTGGCCACTAAGGCATCCTTTTACTCATTTTGGGGGTTTTTAAATTATAGTCTTAGACAATGAAGACAGGGGTCACGTGTCCTCTGCACCGAGGCCAAAAATGCAAAAAAAAGGGAGTGGGCAGCACGCAAGGAAGAATGTGCTTCGGGGAAAACAATAGAAGTGTCCAAAGGACATGGGTACAACATAGTGTTATAAAAACATCCCTGCAGGACAGAGGGATTCTGGGATTTTAAAAGGAAAGGAGGAAAATTTTCATGTTTTAATGTTCTAAGAATATAATCAAGAAAAAAGATTTGCCTGGAAAATACCCGAGAGGAGAAAAAAAAATAGAGGGCATGAAGTGAGTATCAAAAATTATGAATTATGAATATATGAGAAGAAGGAGAGGAAATAGTTTTGGAGACCTGTGCTCTTAAAATGTCAACATAAGGTATGTTTAAGTTGTAACCCAGGCCAGAGAGTCATGAATAATCAGTTTGTCTTGGAGAATTCTGGAATTATAAACAAAAGGATACAAAGAATTGTCCAAGGTAAATATTGACATGACTGAAGAGGAACTAGAAAAACTTTTAATGAAGCCAAAAATACTGCATCTGGGGAAGATGTTTCACATGTTATAATAAACACTAGGGTACAAAAAGTTTAAAGACGGGTAAAAATAGTGTCCATTAGGTTGAAAAGTTGACTTAGAACAAAGGTCTTCTCAAATTTAAAACAGTAATACTGTAAAAACACGAATATTAATTTTAAGCCATGTTTTTCGTAAATTAAAGACAATTCTCTCTGCCTGATACCTCTTTGCCCACAAACAGGAAAAGATTAGTGCTCCTATCCTAAAGCAGCCTTCCAGCTTATACTGTGGCAAATTGCCAGGGGTTTCTTCCTGGACTCCTAGCTGCCCAGGAGCAAAACGATCTTGGGAGTCCATCACGGAGCTGGGCCTCTACCTAGGCCTAAGCCCTCCTGCCCCTGCAATGACAAATCTCCTGATTTGCTAAGACCCCCATCAAGGAGAGCTGGAGAGGGACTTTGCTAATTCCTCGGTGCACACCTAGCTTCCTCCCAGAATGATGTTCAGGTGGGGTAACCTGAAACCCAGAATAAACAGAAGCCCATTATGGCTGCTCAGTGGGAGCCAGTGGAGGATCTTGTCAGCAGAACAGCGCCATGGCAACCAGTTCTTCAAAGCGTTTTTTGAAAATACAAGTCGAATTTCATCTGGAAACATCCCAATTACCCAATTAGAGTAAGCTGCAAAGTCTTTTTAGAATAATCTCAGATCATAAGTGAGCGACTAGCTCAAACCCAAACCAGTGCTTTGTGAAACTCGGAGAATGTGAGTTTGTTGGTACATTCTGGTAGAAATTCATTTTTTATTAAAAGGAGGAATGAAACCAGTCTGCATTTCCACAGTGCTAAAGTAGCATATGACTATATCCCGTTGGGAGTCATGAGACACGGGTTTTGTTTTTCCCACTTAGCAGATGGGAAAACTAAGGAGCTATAAGTAGACTCATCCCTGGGGTACAGGAAAAGAGACTGGGGGGTGGGGGTGAATCTGGGTTTCTCTCACTTCTTTTTCGTGAGCTTCAAAGAGTTGGAGAAATCAGGCTGTAAATTCCACGTATAACAGGTCTCATATCTCACCGCTCCTCCACCCTCACACCTGTGCCTGGTCAGCATTTATCACCTGGACCTTGCAGTCGTCTCCTGGCACTGCTGCTGGACACATCAACCAAAGCTCCGGTCAGATCTGGGACTACCCTATGATATGACAATCAAAGCTTCCCCCGGCCTATTTTTAAAAGATCACTCTCCTGAGGATGGCAATCAAGGTCTCCTCAATGTCAAGGTTTAGCCAAATTTTCCACTACACCCTCATCCAATACCAGTTCAACGCTCCAGCCATTCCATGAACTCTCAGCACTCTCTGATAATTTCCTGGGATGTTCTCCATCAACCTAAAATTCACTTCTCTGCACCTGCTTCCTACCAAGGTCTTCCTCATGCCTCAAGGCCAGGTCCAGGGCTACCAGTTCTGTGAAGCATTTCCCAATCCCTCATGTGTGTATTGCCAAGACTTGAGAGACACTTGTCACATGCCCAGGCTCTGGGTTAAAGCACTTTACATGCCTTGTGCCATTTAATCTTCATGACAACCTGTGGGATGGCTACCCTAACTGATTCCATTACGTGGATGGGAAACTGACGCACAGCAAGGACAGGAAATGTGCTCACCATCACAGTTGGTACAGACGGGGGTAATCTTTCCTCTGCACCCTCACTGCACTTTGAACCTCATGGGCAGCACATTTATTTCATTCCACTTTCTTTTAAAGTTGGGAGGCAGTATGTATCATAGTAAGCCTCTTTGTGCTTCAGCTTCCTCATCTGTAAAATGGGGGTAATAATTTATAAGTACTTTTGTTTTGTAAAGAATCTATGAGCTGCTACATTAAAAGAAAACACTTGGAACTATGCCTGGCACACAGAAAACACTTAATGAATGTTTGATATTAATTGTCTAGACAGACTACCACTTCCCCAACAAGAATTTGAGCTTCTCTGTCCAGTTTATCTTGGTATCCCCAACAAACCTGGGACCCCCAAGCAGCACCCTGCGTATGTTGGGTACTCAGTAAATAACTTTTCAAATATCAATTGAATCTGTCATTACTGACAGATACCATGCACCGATCATCCCTTTTCCCATCACAATTAAAATAAAACCCAAGGTCTTTACCCTCCCCTACCCAGCACCGTCTGCCCTGGCAGATGACTACCTGTCCAGCCTCGTTCCTACTTCTCTCCCTCCCACTCTGTCCACTCCCACCATGCTGTGACCACTTTCCTTTCCCTCATACACACCAAATACACACCTGTCTCAGAGGCTCTGCTGTGCCCTCCACCTGCAACCCTCGTCCCTCAGAAAGCCACAAGCATTGTTCTATCACATCATTCACCTCTCTGCTCATGTCACCTCCTTGACGCCTGACTCTACCAGAGAAACCCCCTTCCCCAGCTCTCTCTATCCCTTTATTCTGCTGTATTTTTCTCAGTACTTGACAGTGTATCATGGATTTGTCTATTCATTTGTTGTCTGTCTCCCCTGAACAGAAGGTGAGCTCCACAAGGGCAGGGACTTTGTTTTGTTCACTGCAGTGTTCCTGTGCCCAGAATGGTGAATGGCACATAGTAGACAATAAATATTTAATGACTGAATGAATGACTAAATGAATGGATGAGTGAATCTCTAAATCCTACCACAATGCTAAAAAGTAGGTTTTAACACTCCCATTTTGCAGGTGAGAAAACTAAGGCTGAGATGTAAGTAATTTCCTCACAGGCACAAGTTTAGCAATGGGTGGAAGTTGGAGATTGCCTGTGTCTCTCCAATTCCAAAATTCTTTCCACTATACCAGTGCTTCCTAATCTGAAGGCATTTATGAACCACCATCAAGATTTTTGCCATAATCCACAGAACATCTGAACTAATATTTATCTAACAATTCTATTTAAATCATTTATATCTTATGCAAATAATTTTATTTTAAAAGGAGAGCAATAACTTCCAGGAATAAATCACACCAAGATAGTTATGTAGTCATTAAACTTCAAAATATCCACCAGCATATTTTGAAGCAGGGATCCGCCTCCTGCAGTTGGAAACTGTGGTCCACACTCCTCACTCTGCAGTCCCCTGGGACTGGTCGTGAATCCAGCCACCCCAGGGACACAGTCCTCTGCACCCTCCAGTGCAGTCTTCTCAATTCCCTTTGTTCACCCAGCTTCATGCTTACAAGTTTCTCTGCCTTTTCACAGGACATTACCTATTGAGGAAAGGCCAGAAAGAGGCTTCAACTGCCTTTAGAAAACACACACACACACACACCCCATCCAGAGCTTGTTGAGCCTGTGAACACACTGCAGCTCCCCCACCAGAAGCAAAAGCTAGATACAGGAGGTGGGGAAAGAGAAATTAATTGAAAACTTGAGGCTGTCAAGCCACACTGAGGAAAATCTCTCCCTGAGTTAAAGATCTGGGACATAATCAAGGAAAGTGGCTTCTATAAAAGCTTGATTGGTTGATCGAAATCTCTAGTCATCCCGAAAATAATTGCCTGGAAGAATGCACCGAGTGACCTGTCCGCTAGGGAAAGAACCAGTCAGCGCCAACCACGGAGGGCACCCCTCCAGCCACTCCCCTCCCTTCACCGGGGTCTGGTGATGATGAACTGAATCTGTTTTAGGAAGTATATTGCCTCATTATTTTCTGCTCCGACAAACACGCGTATTTCTCATGGATGTTAACTCTCAACAACACACAGGAAGTGTTTGTGCTCCTCATTTCCGCAGCTTTTTCATTTCCATGTCAGTATTTTATAAATATTCAAGCCGTACTCCTCTTGGCGAGGCATGAGGAATGGTGAGAACTTCATGGCTTCACTGCGGGCAAAACTACTGGAAGCGGGACTATATCGGGGCAGGGACCCTCCTCTGGGCCTCCAAAACAGCCTCCCTCTTGGTCTTCCTCTGTCCTCACCCTTTTTGTCCCTCCTTCACGCTGACACCACAGTCTATCAAAACTGCAAATGTAACCACTTCTCTCTTTAAGCCCAAACACTTCGGCAACTCTCCCCTGCCTCTACGAGAAAGTCCATCTTCCTTTCAGGCTCTGGCACCTGCCTGCCCCCTCCCAGCTCATCTCCCAAATCTTCCCTACATCAACTATCTTCGGTCCCAAAACCCTCCATGTTTTCTCACCCCTCTGGGCCTCCCTATGCTGTGCCTTCTGCCTAAAAGGCCCACGTACCTCCTCTCCTCATTTCCTCTGTCTGCCTTGCAAATTCCCTCTTATCCTTTAAGATCCTGCTCCGTGAAGCCTCCTCTCACCAGACCCTGCCACCAGTCAACTGGCTTACAGGAGAAAAGAGGCCCAGAGCCTTGGAGCAGCTTCCCCCCAACCTCTTCCCCATCATCAGCCTCCAGCCTGGCATTTTCCAAGGCCCAGCTCACATGCCACCTCCTTAAGGAAGTCTTCTCTGATTTTCCTTCCTCAGCCCACATGGATCTCTAAATTCCCTGAGTTTTTATGTTATTTAGATCTGTGCCACACAACTGGGTACTTTTTTCT
>JAQZBX010048887.1:0-20072 GCA_029593785.1 Cabassous unicinctus | reverse complement strand
AAAAAAAAAAATTGATAAATGGGACATCAAAATTAAAAACCTTTGTGCATTAAAGGACTTTATCATGAAAGTAAAGACATCTACTCAATGGGAGAAAATATTTGGGAACCACATATCTGATAAAGGTCTAATATCCAGAATATATGAAGAAATCCTACAACTCAACAATAAAAAGATAAACAACCCAATTAAAAAATGGGAAAAAGACTTGAAAAGACATTTCTCCAAAGAAGATATATAAATTGCCAAAAAGCATAGGAGAAGATGCTCAACATCCTTACCTATCAGGAAACTGCAAATGAAAACCATGAGTTCTCATTTCACACCCACTAGAATAGCTACTATTTGGGGGGTTGGGGGGGAGGACACAAACAAACAGAAAATTGCCTGTGATGGAAAGGATGTGGAGAAATAGGAATACCCATTCATTGTTGGTGGGAATGTGAACTGGTGAAGCTACTGTGGAAAAGAGTTTGGTGGTTCCTCAGAAAGTTAAGTATAGAATTACCATATGTCCCAGAAATTCCACTTCTAGGTTTATTCCCCAAGGAATCGCAAGCTGGGATTCAAACAGACATTTGCACAATGATGTTCATAGCAATACTATTTGTAACTGCCAAAAGATAGAAGCAACCCAAAGGGTCATCAACAGATGAATGGGTAAAGAAAAAGTGGTATATACACACAATGGAATATTATTCAGCCATAAAATGGAATGAAGTTCTGATACTTGCAACAACAGTGATGAACCCCGAAGTCATCATGTTGAGTGAAATAAGCCAGACACAGAAGGACAAATATTTTATGATCTCACTGACATGAAATAATTAGAAAAAGCAAATTCATAGAGTCAGAATCTGGAATGCAGGTTGGGGGTGGGGGTAAAGAATAGGGAGTTAAAAAATTGTACAGAGCTTCTATTTGGGTGTTGTAACATAAAATTGTGGTAATAGATGGTAGTGTTGGTAGCACAAAATTGTGGATTTAGTTACCACCACTGAATTATATATTTGAATGTGGTTAAAAGGAGATATTTTAAGTTGAATATATGTTACTAGAATAAAAATTAAAAACAAAAACAGAACTGAACAACACAACGAACTCTATTGTAAATCATGGACTGTAGTTAATAATACATTTATAAAAATTTTAGCTTATGAATTTTAACAAATCTACCATACTAATTGTGACAGTTTGAGATTATTTTTGTGAATCCCAAAAAAAGGAAGATTATGTTTGTAAACTAATCTATTCTGGGTATTCAATCCATTGATTATATTGGATTCAGTTGAGGGGCCCTTTATTAAATAACCTATTAAGATTAGGGCTTTGATGCGACCAGGTCAGTAAGGTGTGACTCAAGTTGAGTCCCTGCCCCCTTGGTGGGCAGATATAAATGGTCACTCACTCGAGAGAACATGAGAAGAGGAGAGAACTTTGTCATTTTGATCCTGCCCTGTGGCTGAAAGGAGAAGGCTCAAACAGCAAATGCCCTAGGGAAAGATGGACCATTAGCCTGATAGCTTATAGCTAAGCTTGGGAAGAGAGCCCAGACTGATATAGGAATCACAGAGGGGAAGGCAGAAGCCCTGCAGAGATCAGCAACCATCTTGCTTCAACACGTGGCAACTAACTTTGGTGTGATAGCAATCTTGAGTTGGACTCTTTATGGCCTTGTAACAGTAAGCTTTTACCCCCCAAAAAGCCAACAGATTTCTGGTACTTTGCATCAGCACCCCTTTGGCAGACTAATACACTAATGTAAACATGGAAACTTTGTATTTCATTCATGATTTTTTCTGTAAACCTACAACTACTCTTAAACAAACAAACAAAAAAAACCGATCTGTAGATCATCAGATTTGAGGTGCTCTCCCTATTACAGCAGCCTGAAAAAAATCAATTACATATTATATATATATATATACACACATACACATACACACACACACACACACACACACACACACATACAGGGTTTCATCTGAGATGAATGGGAGCAGATGTAAGGTATTTTTCAAGAACAATGCCATATACTACACCACTTGCATGATTAAGTTACATAGTACCTACAACTTCTTATAATCTATTTGAAATGTGACTTTTTCTTTTCTGTAGACAAAATTAGGCTTACACTAGAAAGCATTATTACTAGAACAATAACCATGTCTGCAGTGCAGATTAGCATATTGAGGACAAATACATTTTCTATTCTCCATAATCTGTTGAAATATACCTCAAAAGGTTAAGCAAACATTCTGCAAGGGAAAGTGATTTAGCCTGCAATTTAATGATTCCTTTCCACAGCAAGATCAAATAGATTAATTAGCTGTTTTTTGACCAAATAAATTCCATTTGCTCTGGAGAGTCAACACTAAAGATAAATTTCAAAAATTTGGCACAGGCCATTTTTCTCAATAAAGCCCTGCTAAAGTTAGGTTTTCCAGGTTCAGATTAGCAAACAATACAAAGAAATGTTCCCAGTCTTGGTTGGAAATCTGACACCCTCAGGCCTACCTGGTCCCCTCTCACAGTGTAGCAGAAATTCCTGGGCCAGTCTCTTGCTGGCGACTGACTCCCAGTCAGCCCATTTGAGGTTCTGCTGCTGTAAGCCTTGGGGGCAACAATTCAGCTTGCTACATTTGGCACTCAACCCTTAACACTTCCTCTTGCTCTCATGGAATACCAACAAGAACTGCCACTTGGCAGTGGGGAGGAAGCCACAGGGAGTGGGTAGCTAAAAGTGGGAACAATAGCATCTTATAGTTAAGATTTAGTCAAATAGTTTCTGAGGAAGAGAAGGGGAGAAGACAAGACACCAAACAAATGACTGCCTGAGTTCTTTTATTCAAAACATTTGTATTATTTTATACAATTTATGACAGCAAAACTTATGAGATTAATAAAACTTTTTTCTAAAAGTGACGCAGAGGCTTGGTAATATGGCATTGCAAGGGCTCTGAAGTTTCACTTAAACTGATAATTTGTAATGCAGAAATTATCTCATTACCATCACACAAAAGAATGATCGCTCCCACTGCCAGGGCTTCCTACTCAAAGATGTATTTGAAGAACAGATTTACCAAGAACATTTGGAAAAAGAGTCTCTGGGAAAAAGCATATAATTACATGTACAGTACTTTCGCACTGAAACAGGATTAACAGACAAAGCTATTTCTTCCCTTCTGGCTCTGCACAGAGTGTGAACCCAGTTTATAACAGAAAAAAAACACAAAAAACCCACACACATAAGAACTATAGATAACTGTCTAATTCCCCCCGTGTACAGTCTATGAAAACAATGTCCCTTTAAAGGAAATCGGATGACTTTACTGAAAATGTAAATAGCCTTTCATACATTTAAGTCCCATTCTCTCCATTCCTATTTGACTTTTCCTGAGATTTTGTTTGCTATGGGTAGATGCTTCTGTTTACTGAGCTAAGAGTGATAATTTGGGGAGCAATAGAAGGAAGTAGCTTAAGACTCTCTCCCTTCGGTCAGCACCACTTATGCCTGTTCTGTAGAACCTTAATTGAAGAGGTTCTATAATAACTTTTGAAAAATAGATGAAAGCTACTGAAGGTCTAGATCAGAATTAAAGTCCCAGATCAATCTAAAATTCTAGGCTACTTTGACCTTTTTTTGGGGGGGGGGGGTCTTCTAGAGCAAAGTAACAATACTTGGACCTTTTCAAACAAGCAAATTCAAAGTACTATGCAGTGGCTGAAACATAAGCTAATATTGAGCATCAAACATGACGAAGACCGACTGATGGGAGAATCACCCAACAGGGTTCACTCCAGAACAGTTTCTCAAAGAGCTCTTTTCTTCTGTTTCTACCAAGCTGGAGCAGTTTTTTCCACCAAGACACAAACTACAAAAAAAAAATTTTTTAATGTCTGTCTGCAGGATGTGATCTGAGAGCTCACACTCCCACAAACTTCTCCAAGAGTGTGACCCATGCAGGCGTCAGGATGCAGCCCAGCCTGCCCTTCTAAAGCATCCTCTTAGATGTCTGAGGCAGACTGAGTCTCACCCCAGAAGTTATCTCCTGCCGATAAGAAACCCTTCCTTTAGCCAAACAAATCAGTTTGATTTTTGTAGCATTCTTCATTCCTGCTTTTCTTCCTCTTCCTCTCCTCTTATAAGAAAGGTGTCTTTTACGTATATCCTATAAGGAAACCTGAACAGTTAGGCGCTGTTCCCTCTTAATTTGTTCCTTATCCCGCTGGTGATTCATCCCCTCGGCCCTTCTCCTTCCTCAGCACACTGAGGCGGCTCTATTCTGCTCAGCTATGGGAGGCCACGTCAGCAGGAAACAGCACTGGCTGCCAAGTCACATTCAAGACTGTCTGGAACAAGTCAGCGTGCAGCACATGCAGGACAGAGGCTGCTTCTATGGTTTCTACCGAGGCAAGGGAGTGCTTGGCCAGGAAGAAAAGCCTGCCTCTGAGCACCTACACCAACACAAGCTTAGGGGAGACACAAAACACTACGGTTTAGTTTTCCCATTTCTAAACATTCCCCCAAATAACTCTAGTTACCAAGTTATTAGTTTCTCTTCTTTCCCTTCTTTTCTTAGAGGACTTACTGTACTGTATCCAAATTCATATTTGGAAAAGGCTGACCCAAGCCAAATCAAACTTCATCGTGGCTTTCTGGCTCCTGGTTCCAACAGAGGAAATTCTGCACACCCAACCACTCAACCTCGGCAGCTCCAACATGCGTGAGTCACGATGGAAAACCTGATCTAAGAGGCTGTCACAGTAAAGTGATGGCTATGGGCCCTTTTCTTCTAAATACACATAGTAAATAGAGTAAACAAATAAGGCAGCCAGATGTCACCATGACATCGCACAGGATGGATTCATGACAAGAAGCAAATGAATCGCTCTGTACAAACAGGTATACCGAAATAAATGCCATACAGTATTTTATGTAGCTGGCTCATTAAGTTCTGAAATCAATCCTGTTCGAGTAGACCAACATCAATGAAGGTTAACATCTAAAAGAGCAGGACTCCTATGCACTTGGGATAAACTAAAAGTTTCTTAATTTGCTGCATTTTAGACCAAGGATCCTTGTGAAAAGAAGATTTTCAAATCAAAAGTGATTTCTCTCAGAAACCTTATAAGATGAGGGTGTTCCCCTCCCCTCAGGGGGAAAATCATCCCAGGAGGACAGCCCAAAAGCCAAATCTTTCTCTCCAAAATATCAGGGTTGCTGAAGAAAAATAGCCCCTCCCATGGAGAATAGTAGTGGAAGGAACAGGAGAGAAAGGAGAAGGCAAATAGAGTAGTTCAGGACGTGGAGAATGTTGTGTAAGAGAGAAGCCACAGATGGAAAGACAAAAAACAATGCAAAATAAAAACTGCGGAAACACAGCAAAGGTGGCCTGATCCTAGGAGTGCTGGGAGGCAGTGAGCTACTGTTTTGATGGGAGGAGAAGGATCCTACATACACAACTGGGACAACCACACATACCCAAGCCCAAACCCAAACCGGAACATGAAAGGGACAAGGAAGCTTCTAAGATGAGCCCATACTGATAGAGGCATTAGGGGCAAATCGAAAGAGAAGGTGGTGGGGGAACCTGCACAAAACCTGGGGACCCCATATGGCTACAGAACCAACTTTTCCGTGAGAAGGAACTCATAGCCAAAACAAAATCAAAATGTTATAGGCCACCTAGAGAAATAATGATGTAAAAAGTACTTGTTTTTATTTCCAACCATTTGCAAAAATGAGGAAGCCCAACAGAGCACATTGAAACTGAGTAGCCACTTCATCAAACTGACTTCAAACAGAGACTTTGTATCTTTAAGGGGATCTCAGCAGGACCTCTATTTATGAGGGAGAAAAGAAATCAGTACTAGATTCTGCTACCAGACAGATCTCTACACCAAACAGATATTTCAAGCTTAATTAGCTACTACGAGTTTTACATAAATCTGTAGTATTTTCATGGAAGAGGATTTCCCTGGATCCGGAAAAACTAGAATACAACTTTAAAGGTGTCTCAAAAATAAAAACTACAAATCTCATACACTGCTGGCACATTTGTAATAAATTTAAATTAGTTGTTATGCAAGGGAAGTATTTAAAGGCAGATGATCTATAACCAAAGTTAGTTGACATTGTAGGAAAAAAGCAAAAACAAAAACAAAAGAGGGGAGGGGAGGGGAGGGAAGTAAAGAAAGCTAAGTATTTTCCCGATAAATGTTCGAAGCCCAAACAACTGCTGAATAGGGTTATATTGTTTTTAATAGAATAATGCTGAATCAGCAAACACATAGATAAACAATGAAAGAGCCTTGAAAGCACTCTGAGTAACTGAAAACAAAATTAGTGTATTGCATTGGTTCCAACTTACCTTTTTTAACATTTTAAATCTCCTGAAAAAGGAACATATCTTACAATCAAAAGCATGTCAGTTTAATTGATGGTGTTTTCTCTTTTATAGAGATATGTAAAATAATGGTGCAGCTTAAAAATCAACAGCTTATCAAATTTTATAAAATGACAGCAAATAATCCTAAGGAACCAATACAAAAAAGGACAACCATGTTTCCTAGGTAATGGACAAGCAGCAAGGAAATCTCATCCAGTCTTAGGTAGATACCTGGGGGGATAGTCAAGACATAAACAGACCCTTCATCTGAGGAAGTACACCTAGGATAAGAAAGTATAAGACCCGTTTCATCTTTTTAGGATTTTTGTTTTTCAGTCCCAAATAATCCTATACCCTAATCATTAGATGACACAAAAATGAAATCCACCAAATGTTTTATGTAAACTAAATACTTATCATAACACTATTTTTTAAAATATACTAGGTAATTTTCTTTCCTTTTTCTGTTTGCTGTCATGATTAAATTATGTTAATAACACTTTTTTTAAAATGCATGTAGGACCTAAATTAGGAGTCCCAAGTAGTAATTTACCAATCTTACATTGAAAAACTATCACTTTCAAATAGAAAACCCTAGGTAATTAAGCATTTGAAATATGCCCACACTTGAACCTATTTAAGTAAAGCTTTAAGCTTTTTATGAAAATTAAGAACATATAAATGACAGAGAACTCTAAAACATCTTAGAAATGATCTGGTCCAGTCCTCTTATTTTAAAGTGAGAAAACAAACAAACAAACAAGACCGGGTGGAAAGGGAGTTAAACCTGTTCTAGGGGATTCTCTTCCTCTTGCCAGAACTGGAAGGTACTGCCATGCTTCTTCATTTAAAAGGGAAGAGAAAAAATAAGAATATATTCAAATGATTGTTACTGTATGAGTTCAAATCCAATGATCTTTGATGTGAACCTAAGTCAATTTTTTAAAAAAGGCTATACAAAACAGAAAGGATGTTTGAAGGGTGCACAGTTAAAGGATTTATAACAAAAGGAAACAAGATTGAAATTAATTTAAGAGGCCAGATTAGTAAGGCTATTTCACCCTTCCTGTTGAGCCATTTCCTTTGTCTCCTAAACATATTATACAGAGGCACTTTTCAGCATTCTGGCTCAAGTTCTTTTTAAAAAAATCTTATTTTCTACAAAGTCTGCTTTTATGGTTAATTACTTGCCTTCTGACTACTCTGAGTACACCAAGGAACAGGTAGAATGCACCTGTTGTTCATGAGTTCCATCTGAGATGGAGGCTGGCATTCTGTTCACCTCTGAGGAATGTTAATTGCTGATACAGCATGACAGGTGCAATAAGGAGCAGAAAATGATCAATGAACTCAACTCACAGAAGAGCAGCAAATTTCATCTAAAGGCTGACAAAATGGCTTAAAACCTGTAACTTTAGTTCACAACAAGCAATTTTGGAATCAATAATTTGACTCTCAAAAGAGATTTTTAACACAGGCCCTCAAATTCTGAACCTCAACAATGGTCCCCTGTCCACGGGAGGGAGGTTGGGATATGCATAATCCTGTTTTCCACATTTACTATGGAGTCATTCACAAAGTCAGCTGCCTCTCATGGCTTGTTCCTCCTCTCTTTAGCCAATGGTCCTCTATTCCAGTTCATTACAGGTGTGGAGTCCTATCTATTTTGAATTCTGAGTCACTTCCTTTTCCCCGTTTTAAAACATTCTTGCTTCTTTAGAATACTTTACACAATGACGTCTACTTCCCTATCAGCCCACCTACTTTTTACCTTCCCCCCTTGGCTTTTTCTTTTTTCTGACCGAGCTGACTTGAGGGGTAGGAAGAGGAGGTTGTATTTGCCTATTGCTCAGATACACTGTATAATATTCTTTATCTATTTAACATATTTTCATTATAGGCTTACCTCGTTTTATTGCGCTTTAAAACCATTGTTTTTTGTTTGTTTGTTTGTTTTAAAACAAATTGAAGGGTTGTGGCAACCTGCATCCGGAAGGCTTGGCAGCATTTTTCCAACAGCATGTGCTCACTTTGAGCCTCTGGACATACTGTGGTAATTCCTACAATATATCTTCTGTTGATCTGTGATCAGTGATGTTTGATGTTACTATTTTAAGTGTTTTCTGTTTGTTTGTTTGTTTGTTTTGGGGGGGGAGGTGCACCACAAACTGCACCCATATAAGAGAGCACTTAATCAATAAATGTTGTGTATGTTCTGATTGCCCTAGCAACTGGCCATTTCCTCATATCTCTCTCTCTCTCCTTGGGACTCCCTGTTGGCTGAATCACAACAATAATGAAATTAGGGCAATTAATAAATCTACAATGGCCTTTAAGTGTTGAAGTGAAAGGAAGAGTCCCATGTATCTCATTTTAAATCAAAAGCTAGAAATAATTAAGCTTATTGAGGAAGGCAAATGTTGAAACTGAGATAGGCTGAAAGGTAGGCCTTTTGCACCAAACAGCCAAGTTGTTTGACAAGAACCTAAGTTGCAAAGGAAAGTTCTTGAAATAAATTGAAAGTGTTACTCCAGTGAAAACATGAATGATAAGAAAGCTAAACAGTCTCATTGCTGATACAGAGAAAGTTTTAGTTTTAGTGGTATGGACAGAAGATCACACCAGCTACAGCATTCCCTTAAGCCAAAGCCTGAGCCACAGCAAGGCCCTAACTCTCTTCAATTCTATGAAGGCTGAAAGAGGTGGGGAAGAAATGTTGGAAGCTAGCAGAGGTTGGTTCATGAGGTTTAAGAGGGAAAAAACCGTCTCCATAACATAAAAGTGCAAGGTGAAGAAGCATGTGCTGTAACAAGTTATCCAGATCTAGCTAAAATCACTGATGAAGATGGCTACACAAAACAAGAAAAAGCCTTATAATGAAAGAAGATGCCATCTTGGACTTTCATAGCTAGAGAAAAGAAATCAATGCCTGGCTTCAAAGTTTCAAAGAACAGGCTGATACTCTTGGTCAGGCTGACACTATTGGTTAGGGACTAATGCAGCTGGTGACTTAAAAGTTAAAGCCCAGGTAGTGGATGTAGCTCCAAGTGGTTGAGCGCTTGCTTCCCATGTACAAGGTCCCAGGTTCAATCCCCGGTACCTCCTAAAAACAAACAAATGAAAAAACTAACTCTCATGGGGAAGTGGATTTAGCTCAGGGGTTGAGTGCCTGCTTCCCATGTACCAGGTCCTGGGTTCAATCCCCGGTACCCTCCTTAAAAAAAAAAAAGTTGAAGCCAATGCTCATTTACATTCTGAAAATCCTAGAGCCCTGCAAAATTATGCTAAATCTACTCTGCCTATGCTCCAAAAATGGAACAAAGCCTAGATGACAGCACATCTGTCATGTAGGTTTACTGACTATTATAATAAAGCCTACTGTTGAGATGTACTGCTCAGAAGAAAAGATTCCTTTCAAAATTTTACTGCTCACTGACAATACATGTGGTCACCCAAGAGCTCTGGAGATGTACAATGAGATTAATGTTGTTTTCATGCCCGCTAACACATCTATTCTGCAGCCCATGGGTCAAGGAATCATTTCTATTCAAGTTGTCAAATTTAAGAAATACATTTCATAAGGCTAGAGCTGCCATAGACAGTGATTCCTCTGATGGACCAGGGCAAAGTAAACTGAAAAGCTCTGGAAAGGTTTCACCACTTAAGATGCCATTCAGAACATCCATGATTCATGAGAGGAGGTCAAAATATCCATGTTAACAGGAATTTGGAAGAAGTTGATTCCAATCCTTTGGATGACTTTGAGGGGTTCAAGACTTCAGTGGAAGAAGTAACTGCAGATGTGGTGGAAATAACAAGAGAACTGGAATTAGAAGTAAAGCCTCAAGATGTGACTGAATTGCTGCAATCTCATGATAAAACTTGAACAGATGAGAAGTAGCTTCTTATGGATGAGCAAAGAAAGCAGTTTCTAGAGATAGAATCTACACCTGCTAAAGATGGTGTGAACACCACCGAAATGACAAAGGATTTAGAATATTACATAAACTTAATTGATAAAGCAGTGGCAGGGTTTGAGAATACTGACTCTCAAAAAAGTTCTATTGTAGGTAAAATGCTGCCAAGCAGCATCATATGCTACAGAGAAATCTTTCATAAAAGGAAGAGTCACATAGATGTGGCAAACTGCACTGTTGTCTTAATTTAAGAAACTGCCACAGCTATCCCAACCTTCAGCAACCATCACTCTGATCAGTTCAGCAACCATTAACATCAGAGCAAGTCTCTCCACCAGCAACAAGATTATGACTTGCTGAAGGCTCAGATGACAGCTTTTTTTAAGCAATAAAGTATGTTTAATTAAGGTTTGTATATTATTTTTTAAACACATAATGCTATTGCACACAATAGACTACAGTATAGAGTACACATTACTTTTATATGCACTGAGAAACCAAAAATTCTTGTGACTCACTTTACTGCGATATTGGCTCTACTGTGGTGGTCTGTAACTGAACCCACAATATCTCCGAGGTATGCCTGTTATTTGCATAAGTTTCCTAACTCCCAGATCCCCAAATACTACATAATACTATTCAATAAACTTTAAAACTTCTCTAGGATATCCTCTATAATCATATTTATTCTCATTATATGGAAACTGCGGCATAGAAAAGAAAATAAATTCCTGATTTAAAATAAAAAGGCAACTGAATTAGGAGATGTAAAAACAGAAAGACTGTACAAACCAATCCTTTGAAATCAGAACTCCTGGTTCAAACTTCCTTCATAAATAACTATAGGAAAGAATAGGGGGGAAAAAAACAACTTCAGACAGAAAAAAATTCTATCTTTGAGCTTACAACTGAACAAGTTTTTAAAGCCAGCTGTCCTTTTTTCGACATTTACATGAAAATTTTCCCTTTTGTCCATTTTGTGGCCAAATGTAATCCTGAGAGTTCTTTCACTTAAGGGCAAGGCTTTTAGAAATCCCCTTTTCTTACAAATGCCCCCCTACCCACCCACACACCCCAACAATCTTCTACCTCAGTTCTCAAAGTGTGACCCCAGAACAAAGAGTATCAGTTATCACCTGGGAACTTCTTAGAAATATAAATTGTCAGGCTCCACCCCAGAACTGAATCAGAAAATCTGGGGGTGGAGTTTGCCAAGACCGCCAGGTGATTCTGATCTGTGCTAACATTTGAGAACTAACAAGTATCCACATATTGGTTACTATCAGGGTCTGACCCCGGATGTCACGCCCTTCACTTAGATATACTGAAGAGAACCACCTGAGTGAATAATCAAATTGTTTCCTGGGCACCTAATCCATTCAAGGTACCAGATCTACAAAGAGAACAAAAAGAGAAGCAAGGGTCAGTGTATTAGTCAGCCAAAGAGGTGCTGATGCAAAGTACCAGAAATCTGTTGGCTTTTATAAAGGGTATTTATTTGCGGTAGATGCTTACAGTTACCAGGCCATAAAGTGTAAGTTACTTCCCTCACCAAAGTCTGTTGCCACGTGTTGGAGCAAGATGGCTGCTGACGTCTGCAAGGGTCCAGCCTTCCTCTTCCTCTTAAGGCTCTGTGGTCCCAGCTTCTTCCAATATCAGCTGTAGGCTGGGATAAGTCTCGTTTCTCTCCCGGCTCAACTGCTCTGATCTCTCCACAAGGTCAGCTGTAGACTATCAGGCTCTTTCTCTTCCTGGGGCCTCTGCCATGTCTCTATTCCTCTGTGTTCTTCTCCTGCATGTTTACTGCCCCGGGGTTCCAGCATTAAAACTCCAACCTCCTTCTCTGCAGTATGGTTTCTCTGTGAGTCCCCGCCCACCAAAAGAGGCCCAATCAAAGCCTTAATCATCATTTAATCAAAGTAAAAGTGAAACCTCTGAATCCACTATAATCTAATATGCCCAGAGGAACAGACCAGTTTACAAACATAATCCAAAATCTATTTTTGGAATTCATAAACAATATCAAACTGCTACACCTGTTCTAATCAATTTTTATTTTATTAGTTTAAAGTAAGTGAGCTATTGTGTTTACAACCAAACAAAGGTAAAATAAATCTGTACTCTGCTGAGAAGAGTAACCTCAATTTTCTGGGATGACCCTTGCTTATTACTTCTGGAAGTTTATAACAAAAACTAAAGAGCAATTTTATTTAATAGGTTTAACAAAGACAAACACTACATAGATTTTACTTAATGAGCATATATGATAAAAGATCTTTAGGCACTTTTTGAAACAGACACAGGTATGCTGCCTGGGCAGTGTGATGTACCTGGGAAACCTCAGCATGAGGATTGCTTAAACTATCCTGAGGGTTAGGTTAACCAGAGGTACATAATCTCTGCTGCATATCAGAATTACCTAAGAACACTTTAAAAAACTACTACTGACCAGGCCCTACCCACTGTAATGTGAATTTCCCTGGCTCTAGACAATCTGATGATCCTCTACAATTAGTCTGGAGATGAACTTGTGCATTTTTAAAGTTACCCCCAAGTAATTCTGATGTGCAAAAGTTGTAAAACACTAGGTTAATACAGACAGCTTCAAAATCCATGAGATATTAAGCATATTCTTCTCCTTGAGCACATGATAAATGTAATATGTTGCTCAAAATGTGAGTCCTTGCACCATGGAATAGGAACAGCCTCCATCATGAACTAAGACTAAATTAACCAAACTAATCTCAGATCTTGATATTTACCTCATGGGATAACAGTGCCATGTTTTTGCTCTATTTTATTAACCTTTTTTTTTTTTTTTACTATTTCATGTCTATCCTCAAAGACAATTTAAGTATAAACGTTTGCATTACACTACCTACAAAAATTTCTCCTTCTCAACAGGAGGAGACAAGTTAGGTTCTAGCAGTGCCAAAGTACTTATTTTGACCAGACTGTTTATACCACAGTGCCACAGGCACAGAAAATTGACACTGTTGGATCTAGCATAAATCCACTAAAGTGAAGTTCAAAGACACCAAAATAATCCAAACCTGGACAACTGTTAAAAGACTTGGCACTTCAAGAAAAGAAAGTGCAAAGTTTAATTTGACATTTACAAGAGGTCTGTGTGTGTATCCACTTTAATGAAAACTGCAAACCACAACAGGGAAACCTAAAATTCATTTATAGTCAGTCCGATAACAAAGAATAACATTATCACTCAAAGGTACATTAAAAACAATCCTTATATTTTGATTGTTTTTAAGCTTCCATTCAAAATATAAGGATTGTTTTTAATGTACCTTTGAGTGATAATGTTATACTTCCCTTGATACTAAGCCTCCTCTTTTTTTTGTCAGTTTGGAAAAGAAATTATAATTTGCTAATAATTAAAAGCCTTTTTTTAAAAAATAAAGTAAAAATGTAGAAATTCCTATAGCCAGAAAGATACTGCAAAAATGGTATTAACTTTGGCTCTACACTATAATACATAAAATATCCATAAAAAGTGTTATATTTAAATTATGGAATGTTTCTCCATTAACTAGACAGAAGTCCTGAATACTTGAAAACACTTCAACTTCTCTCTCCAAATTGCAAAAGGGATGTGGGGCAAGTTACATCCAACCACACAAGAAATGTGGGGTATGGTGAAAGAGCCCAAAACCAGGAGTCTCAAAGGAAACCCCACTAATGTGGGCTATGGTGAGGCCAGTTTTCTCCATTTTTAAATGGATCCAGAAAGTAGTATAAAAACACAGACCCCATTTGCCCACCTTCACATCCTCACAAATAGCATGCAAAACCTTTCAAGTCGTGAAAGCTATCCTCAGAGAAGGAATACCCAAGTTCAGGAGCATAAAAAAATCTACTTAAAAAACAACAAAGACTTTTTTTGCGCTTTGTTTTTATCCTTTTCAGTTAATCTTAATGCTTGCCCAATTAGGACAGAGGGAATAAAAAATATTTAATAACTATCATTTATGTTACAGGATGAAAATTTTTCTAAAAGAGCATATTCCACCTATCTTGGGGAAAGATATTCCAATTCCCAGTGCCCATCCACTTAACTCAGGAACCATCCCAGACTCTTCAGTAAGTGTCCCCATTGGTAATAATCATGACTCTCTGCCAAAGATCTCTAATAATCCACTCCTGCTTCCACATGCGGACCACAGCTGCCCTCAGCCAGGCTCTTATCACCACCTTCCACCTATCCCTCCCTGCCACCAATCTCACCACCTTCCTCCCACTTCTACCATGCTGTTGATAAAGAGAAAACCTACAATACCAACCTCATTTAACTTAGTAACCAGGCTCATTTACAATTTAAAGTATACTCTATTCCTGGGTTTGACATCGTTTATTATTATAGATAGCTGCTATAATTTTTAACTGCAAGAAAACATTAACAAAAACATTAATGAACAATCCAAATTAAAATATTTTCTAATAACACAAAAAAACATATAATGTCTGGCAAAAAAGGTGGTGTACCTTTTATTATTAAGGTGTTCCCCAGCCTACTCCCAAAAGAAAAACATTAATACGAGAATGAATGTAACAATAATTTCCTCATACTTTTTACAGGTAAAAGGAGCTGACCCTTTAACTTTTCAACTTTTACTTTACTTTTTCACTCTTCCTTTTACTTTAGTAGTTGTTCAGAATTACTGTTTTCTGAAACAAACTCATACCTTTGTTCATTATTGTAATAATTTGAAGTGAAGAGTAAAAATAATCTAATTTAACTAAGCACAATAACAAAAGAAAAAAGAAAAACCTGTGAAATAAGAGCTTTTCAATCATGTTTGCACAAATATTTAGCAGTCTATTAGGAATGATTTTTCTTTATTCTCAATGCCTAGTATGTGCTAGATCATATGTGCTAGATACTAGTATGTGCCAGATAGTAGTATGTGCTAGATAGGACTGTGATACAAAGATGATTAAGATTTGAGCTCTACCTTTAGAGAACTCCATCCAGTCTTTTTTAAAGACACTTCTAATGTGAACTTTCCCATTTCAAGTTTGTAAGTGTAAGAACAATAGCAAAAATTATAGAAAGAATAAATCAAGAACTAAAAGACTACAAGCTGTGAAATAACAATATGGCAGACAATTGAGGTAATGGGGAATTGTGACATTTTTGCCGTTCTGAATTATCTGACAAGCAAAGATCTGTGACATTTAGAGAACTAGAAGCAGTGATACCTTCAGACGACATTTTAATCACAGTTAACACTCCTGAAAGGCAAAAGGGTACAGAAGCGAAACTACTACTGCATAATTTTTCATTATTATTATTTTGAAAAATTAGGACCAAAATGTGAAGGCATTTAAAAGACCCTAACCAATATACTCAAGTTCACTTTGGTTTCCTGAAATGATAGGTAACAAAAAACAAAGGATAGTTCAATGCCCAGCCACAGTGAAGACCTATTTATTGGCCCCTTACTATGAATAAGAAACTATTCTAGGTGCCGTCTATAAAGTATTTCATTTAATCCTCACAGCAATCCTTTGAAACACATATGATTATTCCAATTCTAACAGCTAAGGAAATCAAGGATTAGAGAAGTTAAGTAACTAGTTTTATGACACACAGCTAATAGGCAGGAGATTTCTAAGAGAGGCAATGTCACACCAAAACCCTTAATAATCTTACCAATATGCCTACTGCCCTTCAGCAATGTCTAAGAGCAGGATGTATTAAATAAAGATTAAAAGAAGTATGAACTTTAATTGAAATGTAAAAGGCAAGTCCTAAAGGTGAGGCATATGCAAAGGACACGCTTTATTGCCTTCAACATGAGATTATAGCCTGTTGAATATGGTTGCTGAGGCTTGATGGGAAAGTTAACTGCTTATTATCCAAAAGAAAAGCAACAACTAATGTTTAACTACAACAAAACTTACATGAAATCCATGTAACAGTGGGCCCATTATTAAAACCACAGTCCTCTATCTGAACAAGGATACACATTCCCACTAACCTTCACCTGAAATATCTGAACTGGTGCCATCATCAACAAATGTCACGAAAACAAACCTATCATAAATAAGCAATGAAATGCAGTCTAGAACTTCAACTGATTTCTACAAGTAGGAAAAGCAAGTCATTGCCCACATCTAATCGTGAAATCTCCTTTAGAGAAAAAGAAAATAAAATAATCAGCAAAGTTGTGTGTATTACTTGATGACGATGTTGATGACAGTCAAAATAACAGTGGCACTTACAATGGATTATCCTACAACTCTGATAGGTCCTATCACTAGCTCTATTTTAAGAGAAAAAACTGAAGCTAAGAAGTTAAGCATTAGCTAGAAAGCAAAGAACCAGGAATTCACACTACAGAACCTCTACTCTTAAAACATAGTATCAATTAATCTTTACATCTTCAAACAAATCAAATCACTGAAACTCAGAGAAAAAAGACCAAAGAAAGTCTGACACTATAACATTGGGTAAAGTTTTTATCATATGGTTTAAAATTCCATAAGTATGTAAATCTAAGAATAAACTACAAGAATAACTGAGAAGGGCAGGAGGAGCAAGGCAGAAAGAAGTAGGCACACTGGGTATACTGCCCTTAAGAGGGATTTACACCTTCTCGGGAAGCAATATGCTACTGATATAAAGCAGCTTCATGACATCACTCAAACCCAGTGTAATGGTAGGCTTTCCTTTCACTGCTTCCATAAATTGGACTTTCTTCTCTGGGTCCTTCAGTACTTACAGGCCCTTGTGAAGACAATCCTGCTGGTAAACTTCCAGTTACTCAGCAGCAAGCTCTTGTCTTTAAAGGGGCCTATCCGGTCAGCATATTGAAAGCCTGTTAGTAACAAATGGCTGTGTATCAGTCCATATTTGGAAGAACAGCTAAATCATCATGTGCAAACTAAAGCTCCCAAACATTTCAGAGATCAGGTGTACTCCAAAATGCTAAAAGTGATTTTCATCCAATATTTCAACCTATATACGGTGTTGTGTGTGTATATATCCTTTTTTCAAAAATCTGATCAGAAGCTAACATTTAAGAGAGAAAATGAGCTGGAAAGTTGTTGAAGTATTTCAGATTTTCCTAGAAACACAGATTCTTACAGTTTAAAGACTCCCTAGAGGATTATGAACTAATTCTCACCAATTACACCTTCAGATCAATCAGAAAGAAGGCAGAACACTGGGGCTAATCTAGCCAAAGGACTTGATATCTACAAGTCTGAAAGATTTTCAAGTGAGGCCCAACTGTACACAGCAACATTTTAGCTTATTAGCAATTTCTCACAAACCCCTCAAATGCAAATGGAATGGACTTGCGAGGCAATTTCTCGTGTAGAAAAAAGAAACTTCTAACTCATACTAAAAAAAATAATTCCATTCATAATACATCTTACAACCCACATAATAATCAATTATGTGTTCAGTATAATGGAAAGTTTTCAAAAATCAGAAGGATTTAATGCATTCTTGCTACAACAATTTCACTTTCACACCACCCACATATTTTTTAATTTTTAATTTTTGGCTATTCTTGCACAATTATTTGTTTATTAAGCAGTTTTATTGAGATACATTCACATGCCATATGATTTATGCAAACAATCAATGGCTTTTTCTTCCCCAGCTGTTAAAAAGACCTTTATTGTAAAATTTTAAAATAAATACAAAAATAGATTGAAAGAAATTACAAATTTTAAAAGGGAGTGCAAGGCCAGGTTAGCTTTAATATAATCAGTTATAAGAGATAGTATAGCAACAAACATTTATAAATGTAAATAATAATTCATGTAATAGAAATTAATTATAACAATTCTAATTTTTATATTACAGCTCTAATTATTGGACATAATAATCTTATGAATGAAATAAATTTTTGGTTTAGTTATTTAATTTCCATTTAGGCCATAATTCTTTCTGGATAATCAGATTCCTATTTGGGAATTCTTCACATCTTATTGGAATGAATTACAGCAGAAAACAATATGTCAACTCATAATTTTATGGGGCAGAAAAACTCAATATCTTTTACAACGGTAGCCATGCTAAATCATTATTGATCCAGATGGATTATCCTAATTAAAGAGTATGAATAAGAAAGGGTTAAAGAAAAATGAAGTATCCAAAAATATATCTCTTTTCCAGTCCTCCTCAATTTGAAAGCAAGTGTTTATTTTGTATGAAGAAACTTATAGAATACCAATCACAGGAACAATTTGCTAGTTGCACTGAGTAATTATTGTTCATATACTATAATATTGTTATTTTACATTTATCTGGTCTACTCCAGCACTTTTTTGTTTACTATTTGCATGGAATACCTTTTCCCAACCTTTCAAGTATTTCTGATCAAAAATTGTCTGTAATTTTGGCCAAGGAAAGAGTTCAATTCAACTTTAGAAGACAGACTTGCAACAAGTCTTCTTCCAGCGTTTTAAGCTACTCAACCAGGAACTTCTCATTTATATACACTTGGCTTTTAAGAAGTGAACCATATAAAAGCTTTGCTTTTAAAATTAGTCTACCTCAGCTTATAAACTAGCTATGACACCATTCAGGCCATTTCTCAATAAACAAAGCAAGAGACACCCCAAGTTCCACAGGACCTGTCATAAAATTCTTAGAAAGAATGGCGGGTCAGTTTCATCATGTGCCAAACAAGTCTAATAAATACACTTAAAGTACAGTGCCAAATAAGAAAAAAAAAAGTAACATTATGTTCCCTGTAGCATTCTGGGTGCTGAATCATACATACATGGAGGGGAGGGGGATGGGAGACAAAGAAGAGGAAGGGAAACAAACAAGAAGATTCAGAAACTTGGAACCGCTCTCAATAGTGTCTCAATAGTGTCGTTCATGGAGCACTTAGCACAGCTTGCTGTTCATCAAAGATACAGTTCCCACACTCACTGGAATAGGGAGAGAATGAGACACATAGATGCAGAAGGCTTAAAGAATAACTAAGAGAGGAAAAGTGTTTCACAGTCTAATAGCTTCAACACTACAGCAATCTCAGAGTAGAGCCTCTTATTTCTCTCCTACCACATATTAGGTTGTCGTTTAGTCAATTCAAGATTTCAACTCAACACAAGTTAGGTGAGTAAACTCCCTTCATAAAAGATGTATACACTGTTTTAGATAAAAACCATTATAAATTTGGTAACTTTAAATATTATATATTAACACTAATGATGCTACCTAAGCTTTTTACTTTAATCTGTTAATTCTTATATCACCATGACAATCACCTATTTTCTTATGTATTTTCTTATTTATTCCCCCCCTCCCCTGTTGTTTTTGCACTTGCTGTCTGCTCTCTGCGTACATTCACTGTGTGCTCTCTGTGTCTGCTTGTCTTCTCTCCTAATCTTCTCTTTAGGAGGTACGGAGAACTGATCCTGGAACCTCCGATATGGGAGAGAGGCATTCAATCACTTGAGCCACCTCAGCTCCCTGGTTTATTGTGTCTCTCATTGTCTCTCCTCTTTGTCTCTTTTTGTTGTGCCAGCTCACCTTTACCAGGAGGCCCCATGAAACGAATCCGGGACCTCCCATATGGTAGACAGGAGCCCAATCGCTTGAGCCGTGTCCACTTCCCTCCTTAAGACTTTAAAACATGTGTCTCGGGAAACGGATGCAGCTAAAGCAATTGAGCTCCCGTCTACCATATGGGAGGTCCAGGGTTCGATTCCTGGGGCCTCCTGGTGAAAGAAGAGCTGACCCACACGGCGTGCTGGCCCATGCAAAGTGCTGGCCTGC
>JAQZBX010048886.1:0-20078 GCA_029593785.1 Cabassous unicinctus | reverse complement strand
GCAGAACTGTGTGGGAGAGAGGGTGGTCTATGATGTGAAATGCAGTCTATGCTTGGTGGCAAAGCCCCAGGATGTGTATATCCATTATGGGTGATGTTCCACACTGATGAAGGATGTTGGTGTGGGATGTTGTGGGAGGTGTGGGAGGTGGGGAACATGGGAATCCTTGTAATTTCTGAGTAATAATTAGGTAATCTAAGCACCTTTAAAATATATATATATATTAAAATAACATTTATGTAAGAAAATACACATATATGCATATATATTTGTACATCATTTTACAAATATTGGTATGTACTGTGAAAAATCTTGATTTTCATGAACAATGAAAAAAAAAGTCAATAAAAAGAACATAGGGTTTAGTTGTATGGGAAAAAAAACAACAGTGATGAGCAAATTAAGAAATGATAAAGCTCAGAGTAGGAATCAATGAAACAAAAAAACCCAAAACAAAACAGAAAACCAACAAGAAAAGCAACAAAACCAAAATTTTGTTCTTTGAAAAGATCAATAAAATTGATTCAACCCCAGCTGCTCTGGTTAGGGGAAAAGAGAGATGGCATTAATCAATGATATCAGGAATGAGGGAGGTGACATCACTACAGATTGCACAGATGCAAAAAATATAGTAATGGAATATTATGAAAAATTTCATGCCAATACGTTCAATAACTTAGATGAAATACAAATATCCAAGTTATAATGAATAGCTTTATATCTCTTAAAGAAATCGAATCTATAGTTTTAAACCTTCCCAGAATAAAGTAAATTATCTCTACCCTCCCTGCCAATAATATAAGTCCCTAAGAAGGCTTTAATTCCAATTACCTTCTTAATATTTAATGTTATTGCTTAATTTTTTTCTACATTGCTTCCCCCTGCCCAACATAGTCATTACTTTTATTCAATTTGGTCAATATTTGTTTCCACTTACCAAGCCACTTATAATTCTATGCTCACAATTCTTTGTTACATATCAATCCTTTTGCATTTATTTTTCCCCTAAAATGTAATTTTAGGAATTCTCTTATGAAGTTTCTTAAGTAGTGAACACTATCTGGTTTGGCTTGTTTGAAAACTGTCGTTATTCATCCAGGTACATAATTTCTGATTGACAATTCATCCCCTAGCTGTTAGTCTGTTGGCGTCTTTGATGCTGTTGCCATATTTGATGGTAGTGTTAATTGTCATTTTGGTTTAGTTTATCATTTTTTCTTTCTGATTTATCTAAATCTTTTTTTGTCTTTGGAGTTATGAAGATACATTATACTATGTATTTGTGTGGATTTCATTGTATTTATCCTCTTGCTATTTCTTTGTACTTCCTGAATCTGGGGTTGCATATCTGTGATAAAATATTCAACTTTAGCAGTGATTATATATTAAAATAGTGTCTCTACCATTCTCTCTATTCATTTTCCCCTTAGATCTTCACATTAACACCATGCTAATTCATTTTATATGTAGAAATAAAACAGCATGAGTTACCACTAATATTTTAGGGTTCTTTCCCAATAATAAGTGTAAATGATTTTTATGTTAACTAGAGGAATTTTTGGAACGCAATATTTTAGGGGCCCTTTAATAATTCATGGGTAATTGCATTTACATCTATAGAAACCAAACAGCGTGAAGTGTACAGGAAAAGTTTTTTAATTGAGTCATCCAGTTCCCAGTATAAAAAACAATTAATTAAAACCTCATATCTACTGTTTAATAAGAGTTTTTGCAAATTTTCTCCTCCTACTCTTTCTTCTTCTTCCTCCTCCTCCTTTATTTCACATCTTTATATCTCCTTGTCACTTAAATATATCTTTATATCTCCTTTTCACTGAAATGTTCTTCTATTGGTATTATAACCTAAATCACCAGAAAAATAAATCCTTGTTTTTTTTCTATAGTTTACTGTTTTCTCTTTTAAAGTAAACTAAAATTGTGGAAATATGAAAATAAAGAGTCTTATTCAACAAGCTTCTTACTCATTATGGAACAAACTGAACAGGTCACTGTATCTCAGGTTATAAAAAAAACAACAGGAAGTCCTCTTCAATGCAGATACTATATTTTTTTCTGTTGGAACATCGTTAACCTATGCTAAAAACTAGATGGGCTTTTAAATTTTCCAGTGGAGAAAAATGACAAAGTATATCAAAAGAAAATCCTTTGGAATGAAGAAATGATTAAAATAAAATCATTGACATTTGACCCGCATTGACTTTCTAATTAGCTGAGCTGCAGGAAACACAAATCTACTCATCATCCACAAGCCTTCAATTTGAAAGTTCTGCTTTTGAGAAGAAAATGCATCTAAAAGCTCACATTATGTACAGAACAAATCTTTTGGAATTACCCCCTTGTATTTCCTTTATAATTAAATGAATGGGAAAATAATTATAGCCATTTGCCAGGTAGTTTAACCTATGCTTCAGAAATCTTCAAGAGATAGTAATGATGTGTTCGAAGATAATTCTACATCTAATCATCTGTCATCATATAATAACAAGCCAGTGTCTTGTGTGGAAATTAATGGGAAAAGCGAACTCAGTCCCCAAGTAGATATTTTTCCTTCTTAAATGAAATACTGACCATCCATACGTCAAGTCTGAGGCCTAGATCAGGCAATACCTCCAGGCACTGAAATATCAAAAACAAAATGCAAGGGAAATGGATGAAAGGTCCTCACTTACCCAAACAAACTTGAACCAGTTGGTATACTATCCTATTAAAAACAGTTTGCAAGCACATGATTTCTTGAATGGAACTACCTTCATGGAAAGATCCCATTCAGAGGTCCCCCTTCACAGGTCTTTATTTCTCTTCCTTCAATGAGATAATTTTTACCAATACAATTCAGAACCCAAATGCTATATGCTGTTCTGTCTGAAATTGGATATACTTGGAAATGCATGATAAATAACTTTAAATTATACAGATAATGTATTTTATATTTTCTCCTTACATCATGGAGTCTGAAAGCTATTGCTATAAACTGAGAAAAAGAGTTAGTTCACCTTCATTCTATTGTTTTTATGTAATTATAAATCTAGTAAAAAGTTCATTTTATTTGCTTTATTCATTGTTTGTTGGCGAATATGGTAAGAAAATTTTGCCTTCATAAAAATTATATCTTGGTTTGGGGAGTGGTTGGACCTCAGTGGTTGAGCACCTGCTTCCCACATACGAATTCCAGGGTTCAATCCCCAGTACCTCCTTAAAAAATATTATAAACAGGCAGTTGCATATAGCCTAATATACTTACCTTCAGATCTTTTGTTTGAATTTAATGCCATTGAGAGCTTCTCTTTCTGGATAGTAATAGTTTAAGCAAAATTATGCTTATCTGACCATGTATAAGTGAGGACCCACTGCTCTTTAAGATTTATTTATAAGTTATTTTTTAACATGAATTTTGGGATTTTGAAATTCTTTCTAAGACAGAAATAGAAATTCAGACAAAAATTTCCCTTCATACATTAATGTATTTTAACAGGAGTCACATTACTTCTTTACTCTCAACACAAAATTTTATAAGAAGTAAAAAGTTCAGGGAAAGTTTATCCTGTTCTTTATTCGGAAAGCGCTCTGGCAGGGATTAAACTTTGACCCATGTCACCCTTGCACCTTAGACCTAGATAAGAGAGATTGTCTGGGCCCAAAGCCCTGGGCCCTGAGTTTTAGCAGGCTCCATGCTCTGGCTGCCGTCTGGCTGAGCACCCCCCCACAAGGTAAGAAGGCCATGGACATGAAAGCTCCTTGAGCCCATAGAGCCCAGAGTCACTTCCAGCACCCATGTGGCTTCTTCCTTACATCCATGCCCTCCAGGGCAGTATGTACAGCTGGTATACACACTCTAAGGCCTGATGGATGGCCCAAAGGTAGATTTTGTTGGGGTAGAGTACTCAGGCTGGGATGTCCAACAGTGTATGTACGTGGTCCCTTGCAGGTGGGTGGTGTATGGGGAGGTAGAGAAGGAACAATGGTTGCTTCCATGTTCTAGCTCAGATCTTTGAGGGGCCTTTTGATAATGCTGAATTTAAACGCAGCTTTTCATGTTGTTATTGAAAAGCTATTTATTGAGAGAGTAGGGTGGATCATATGTTTTTGAATAGTTTGTCAGTTTGGTTTATAACTTTTAAATATTTAGCCATCTACTATATGGGTCTCCATATGAACTCTTGTCTTGGGCTCCCTAAATATGAGGTTCCAAACTTGTTTTAAAATATACACATATTTCTTTCATAATGCTCTCTTCTCTCAGCTCATGTAAATTCAATTCTTTCTTCAAAACCTAGTTCAAGTTTCTGTGAGCCTTTCTTGGCCCTATCTTTCAGAGTTCATGCTTCCCATGAGCTGCTGTCCCATTTGCTATCTGTGCCAGCCATGTGGTATTTTGTATTTTTAAAATTGTTTCATTTAATAGCCCTTGCAGTAATTTTCTTTTTACAGGTCATATTATAACATCACATGACACTGAACAACATCATGAGCAAAGGCCTTCCAACTGAAGGCGGAATCTGACTCTAGAGGGAGAAACCAGCACAAGCTGTTGCTCATCACTGGCATTTTAGTGATTGTCCTAATGAAATTATTAAAGTATCTCCTTTGACACAGAGCAAATATAACTGTGAGTTGTACCAAATTGTACCATGTACATTGATGGGTTTGTGTATTAATATTTCTTATTTTCTTACATTCTAGCAGTTTCAATTCTTTCTCTCCTAGGAACTTGTGTTGTAATGAGTGTGTGTGTGTTTGGTGGTGATATCTGTTAAACTTGGACTATGCTTTCATTTCTTAGTAGCTAAAACAAGTACCACACAATGGGTTGGCTTAAGAACAGGAATATATTGGCTCACAGTTTCAGAGTCTAGAAGGCTTGCATATTTCTGGGTCAAGTTTAGTATCTTCTGGCTGGCCAGTCATCTTTGGGGTTCCTTGTCTTTTCTGTCACATACATGGCAATGCACACGGGATTGTTCTCTCCTTTATCCTCCAGGTTCTGTTGAATTCCAGTTTTTGGCGGTTCCCTGTGGCTTCTCTCTGTGTGTCCAAATTCCTTTGCTTATAAGGATTTCAACTATATTGAGTTAAGGCCCACCCTCATTCAGGCTGGGCACACTTTAAATGACAACATCTTCAAAGGTCTTATTTAGAAGTGTGTCCACACCCCTGGGATCAGGAATTGTGAACTGAGCATACCTTTTGTGACAGAGATGATCCATTCCCCAATAGTTTGCCCTCTGGGCCCCCCACATACACAAATATTTCCCTCTGTAGTGAATTCTATATTTTAGATGAGTCATTATATAATTAGATGCACACACAGATGTGGAAACAATATTTACTTTTACGCACTCTCGAATTGCTAGAGTATAGTCTAGTCATGTCATCTGGCCCATTTTCATCCATGGAATGTCCCAAATAGACAAGGTATACGTAAGTATCATAATCTTGCATCTGGATTTCTGATTTCAATGAAAGATGTGTAAAATTGTGTGGCAACACATCTGAAGACACAGAGGAACACTTTTTTTTTCCTTCCATCAGTTGTGATTTATGATTACTAAACTGTTTCCCGATCCGTTATTTCAAAATTGGCCACAGCAAAAAATGGAAGAGATGCAGATCTAAGGATCTGCAGTCCTTGGAAAGTGGGTATTAGTGGATCAAATGCTTGGCCATGGAATTTGCTGTCAGCACCTCAGGTACAGAATGCATTTCAAATTTTAAAGAGATTATTTTGATTTTGAGATAATTCATACTCCACTATTTCTCTACATAGGTCTGAGTAATAGTTATATAGAAAAAGAAAGATATTACCTGGAATTAGTTACTACATGCTTTTCCAACTTTTCCAACTAAGGCTAATAAGAATGTATTTTTTCCATGACTCTGATAAATAAAAACTTAAAAAGTTTTAATGATTTTATCCATTGCTGGGGCCAGTATGACAAGTGAAACCATAAATCACAATAGCATATTGTGATGTTTTAAAAACAGACAGGGAAAAATCGAATGTTTCTTGACAAATTCTATTGAAATGCAATGGTTGTTAAACACTTCTTATGAGACATACAGTCTCTGAACACTGGACAACTCACAGATCTACAATGACCAATGCAGACCCCTCCCTCCCACCCCCCCACCTCCATAAACTCCAGTTTGGAAATCTTTCTCCTATAACGAAATACCAGCTCTAAAAATCATAAATCTCTGCAACTTAGACTGAAAACTATTCAATTTTGGTGGTTACTTCCTCCTTGGCGCAGACTATGTAAGTAAAAAACACTGCTGCTCATGACTTTTAAGCTAAGCTGAAGAGGACCAGAAGTTGCTGACTTATGAGAGCTCCTAAGCTGTCCAACATTTGGAACTCTAAAGAGTTTTTCCGTTGGAGCACTGTTAAAGGTTTTCAGGCTATCGTAAAAGCCTATGCTAGCAGTGGTTGCATCTGTTGTCCAGTGGGACCAGATGGTTGTGAGAAAGCAGGGAATGAGCTCTATAGGAACAGTGAGGAAAAAAAGTAAGCACAGATACTC
The DNA here is from genome assembly GCA_029593785.1 of Cabassous unicinctus. Lineage (NCBI taxonomy): Eukaryota > Metazoa > Chordata > Mammalia > Cingulata > Chlamyphoridae > Cabassous > Cabassous unicinctus. The sequence goes on along the minus strand of JAQZBX010048886.1, from coordinate 13,536 downwards.
TTCCCAGAATCCCTTATTTTCTTTTTGCCTCAAGAACGGACCTCCTCCTACATGAGAGCTTCTCCTTCTCATTGGCCATAGCTTCTCTCCCATTCTCCTGTCGTTGAAAGAGCAAGTCTACAGGTCTCTTGACAATATGCTGAGGTGCTGGACTTTGTGAAAATAGAGACTCCACTGAGATGTTTCAGCACACACATATGCACAACAAAAACAAACATACCAGAGAAGATTATTTATCAAGTTTTGTCATCTTAGAGCTCTGACATTAAATCATATCAATCATATTTATTACTATGGTAATAAAGCCTGTCTTAAGTGGGTTTTTTTTCCCACATGCTATATTAAATTCTGTACCTTTACTATGAAGGCTGTTCTCTTACCATTAGATATCTTCTTAAAATTCCAGTCTGGTCGTCCAGGTTCTATCAAATTTCTTTACAAAATATGTCTCTATTCCAGGAAATCCTTGATATCCTTCCAGAGTCTAATAATTGTCTTGTAGGCAAATACAAGCATTCATGGATGAGAATTAAGCCACAGAAGACAAACACACACACACAACTGAAGTAGGATTCTTCTATAGCAGGGGCTCTTAACCTTTTTTGTTCCACGGACCCTTGTGCCAATCAGGTGAAAACCATGGACCGCTTCTCAGAATGTAGCAGCAGATAGTTTTATGACACTTAACATTGGCATGTCTTTAAATTATATTTTAGGATTATTCAAAATTACATTTTACAACTTTCCCATAATTTCAATACCTGATAACCTAACATGGTTCAACATTTGTTCAAATAGTCGTTTTCTGCAAACATTTAGAAATTTGAGTTTGCCCACAGCATCATAAAACCAATTATGCCATCCTTACCAATCTTTTTGCAGGCAGTTATCCACTGCACTCAGATCATGCTACATCAAAATAAAAATCATACTAAGTCCACACTATGCTGTGTATTATTTAAAAAATATATCACACCTGCACCAACACATCCCCACAAGAATCATGTTTTTAAATGCATAAAATAAAATTACAAAGGAAATCAGTTACATATATTGAAATACAGTTACTAAAATAAAAAACAGATGACATAATACTATACACATGTGCTTCTCTCTTAACACATTAAATAATCCAATACATCAAAAATATAGGAAAGTTAAAGTTAAATTTTATTTTTTAAAGACATGTCAATGTGCAGACTGCTGTTGTGTATCTTGAATAAGAACATTAAACTGTGGTATAGTATTTGACAAGGCAACACACATATCATGTTGGACATCTGGTCGAGTTGATTTTTTTTAATTCAAGCTCATGGACCCCCCTGGTTAAGAACCCCTGTCTATAGTATCTTCTATTGACAAAAAAGAATATGTTCACCTCTTTTCATACGGTCACTAATTTCCTTTAAAATATTATCGCTATCTTCTTCTCACATCACTATCCAAAACCAGCCACCCTCTTTCCTTTACATGAAAAAGAAAAACCCATTGTATTAATCTGCCAAAGAGGTGCTGATGCAAAGTACCAGGAATCTATTAGCTTTTATAATGAGGATTTATTTGGGGTAAAAGCTTACAGTCCCAAGCCTGTGGAAAGTACCACTCAAGGTACCATAAGAGGTACTTTCTCACCAAAGTCAGCTGCCATGTGTTGAAGCAAGATGGCGGGCGATCTCTGCCTGGTATCTCAGGGCTTCCTATATCAGTCTCTGGCATAGGGCCCGCCTCTTTCTGGGCCTTCTCAGCTGCTCAGCTATTCTGTTCTCTTCAGCTGCAAACTATCAGGCGAATAGCTCATCTCCCCAGGGCCTCAGGATCAAATATGACAGAGCTCTCTCTCTCTCTCTTCTTGTGTGCCTTCTTAAGTGAATGTCCATTTATATAGGCTCACCAAGGGGGTGGGGACTCAACCTGAGTCATGCCTTACTGACCGTATCAAAGCCCTAATTTTAACAGGTAATTTAATCAAGGGAATGGCCCCTCAACTGAATCTGATATAATCAAAGGGTATCACACTCAGAATAGATTAGTTTACAAACATAATCTTTCTCTTTTAGAGATTCATAAATAATCTCAAACTGCCACACCCATGTTTGCTTATTTTCATTAGAAAAGTATCTATCTTGTCCATCTAGACTTTCTTGGATAATCATGATTTAATAAAGTAAAAAGTAAAATGTAAAATTTGCAAACAGTGTATGCAATCACAAATTTACATTTACCCCTAAAATAAAAGCTTCTAATAATTTAAATCAATTCAGATGACTAAGTTAATTCCCCTGACAAAATATAAAATATAAACCTTTATATTGATGATAAGTATATGAATTAGGTTTGTCAATTATTTTTAAATGCCTTAGAAACAAAGAAGTTTCCTGATGTCTCTAAGAACCCCTATAAAATAAATGGCAAATTAAAAACCCTTGAAATGCTCTACAATTATCTATAAAGAGAGCTATAATAAAAATAGAATTTGGCAAAAATGTCTCACAATATTATCCACACAACCAGATATAGATTGGCCTAATATTGGTGAGCTAATTTTAAAAAGCTGTCTTAGAATGTCAAAGGCTGCCAATGCAAAAATACCAGAAATGGGTTAGCTTTTATAAAGGGGATTTTTTGGGGGTAAAAGCTTACAATTCTGAGGCTGCAAAAATATCCATATTAAGGCACTATCAGGGATGCTTTCTCTCCAAAGGTCATATAGTAGCAGATACTAGAATCTTGCCATGTGGTGAGACAAGAGGGTGGGTCTGCCAGTCTCTACTTTCTCCTGGAGCTCAGCTGTGGGTGAGCAGGCATCTTTCCCTGGGCCTTGTCTCCTTGAGCCTCTCTGGGCTTCTCTGTCTTTCTGTGGCTCTAGGTGAACCTGAAGTCCTCTCTCTCACATGGCTGGGTCAAAATGGCAGAGCTCCCTTGTCTGTGTGTCTCTCTATGTATTCTCAGTTTATAAAAGAACCACAAAAGGGTAGAGACTTAGCCTGGGTCATGCCTCAGTGACATAGTCCAATCAAAACCCTAAAGCATTCTAATCAAACATGATTTAATTAAAGGTCCCTTAACTAAATCTAATCAAAAAGCCCCCTCTACACTGCATTTACAGGTACTGGAATGGGTAAGCTAAGACCGTAATTTTCTGGGGTTCACAAAAGACAAACAAGGACAGAGGCATTCTTGATGATGTTTCCAATTCATGTCTGGCATAGTTTACTGTCATATAGTTCTTATGACAAATACCATATAACGAATTGCCTGAAACAGCAAAAATGTATTATCTTACAGTCTGGTAGCTAGAACTAAAAAATCAAAATGTCAGCAAGGCTGTATGGAGTCAATAGCAGTCTGGTGATGGCAGTCCTGCATCACATGGTGATGTCCTCTGTCTCCTTTTGAGCTTTCTCTGACTTCTGGCTTCTACATCTTCTGGCTTCTCTGACTGTGTCCAAATTTCTTCTCTTGATAAGGTCTCTAGTAATATGCAGTTGATTGGCACTCACCCTGCTGGGGAGAATTGGGGAAAGACAATACCAGCACCAAAAGTAACCACCTCCCTGTCCTGTTTCTCCCTCCATATCCTATCTTATAACCAACCTCAGCTAAAATGTCTGAGGAGAAAAGGGAATCTGACCAAAAGGTAAAAAAAAGATTAAGAACATGTATTTTGTGAGGTACATTATTTGATCCCAACTATGTCTTACTTGCTAATGGCACAATCTTAGCAAGTGTATAAAGGGAAGAGATGGAAAGGACTCAAACCCTCTAGTTTCCTTTAAATATCTCCAAATGGGCTAGGTGTTCATTCTGGTTACCATTGCTTATTCTTAGGGTGGATTGGAGATTTTCCTTGCTAGAGGGCTATAACTGTAATATTTTTTTTAAAATTGCTTGATTCAGTATTTCCTTCTTGGAAATTCCCAAGTATATACCCAGTACTAGGGCATGCATTTTTCTGTTATCATTATTCAAAAACTCTGTGTCTTAGTTTCCTAGGGATGCCAGAACAAAGTACCAAAAAGTAGGTAAAAAAATATATTGTCTCACAGTTCTAGAGGCTAGAAGCCTGAGTCAAGGTGTGGGAATGGCCATGCTCACTCTGAAGGCTCTGATGAGGACTCTGTTCTGGGCCTCTCTCCTGGCTGCTGGTGGTGGCTGATGATTCTCGGTGTTCCTTGACTTGTGGCATCACTCAGTCTCTGCCTCCATCATCACATGACTGTCTTCTCTCTCTGTGGCTCTCTGTGACTCCCCTCCTCTTCTAAGGAGGACACCAGTCATACTGGATTAGGGCCCACTGGAATCCAGTATGACCTTATTTTAACTTGCCTAATTCCATCTGGAATGACACTATTTCCAAATAAGGTCACATTCTAAGGTACAGGGAATTAGAACTTTAACATATCTTTTTTAGAACATAATTAGACCTGTAACATCTTGTAAAGCTGTATCTTTCATTCAGAAACTCCACTTTATTTTCAGGAAAATAAAGGCAACCAATGGAATTCTAAAACTCTAACTACCAACACACTCAAAACCCCTCAAACTTCTAAGGCACTGTGATGGTTAAGCTAATGTGTCAACTTGGCCAGGTAATGGTGCTTAGTTTTTTGGTCAGGCTAGCACTAGGCTAATTGTAATATAATGATATTTCATGGACTTTAATCATCAGTGAGTTGATTGCATAGATGGCTGATTATATCTACAATCAACCAAGGAGATTGCTGTCAGCAGTGAGTGATGTCTTATCCAATCAGTTGAATACTTTAATAGCGGAAGTGATTTCAGCATGCAGAGAGAGAATTCCCAGCTCTACTTTAAACAGCCACTGTTTCCTGGGAACTCATCAAGGACTTTCATTGGACCCCCTGGTTTGCAGCCTGCCTGGTGGGATTTGGACTTGTGCATCCTCACAGTCACATGAGATTATTTTATAAAATCTCATACTATTTACAGATCTCTCCTGTCAGTTCTGTTTCCCTAAATAACCCTGACCATTACAGTTTGGTACCAGGAGGGGTTCTTGAGAAACAGAATCTTAAAAATGGGATTTTTGAAGTGATTCTGGCATTTTTGCAATTGGCTCTCTTCTCTGACTGGATTCAAGAACACTAATGACTTCCTTTCCACTAACAAAGAGACCACAGACAGTCCATGGCATGAGTTGGCAATGGAGATATGCAAAATATCACCATTGGATTTGACTACTTCCATGCTTATAAGAGGCAAGGATTTAGGTGAGAATGTTTTCAGTACCTTAACAGAGTTTTGTGGAGTCAAAAGTCACAATGATTTTGGCTGGCTGTTACTGAATACTCTGGATACAGTTACAAAAGAAAAGGATGAGCTAAAGACTTCGATTTGCAACTTAAATGCCACATGAATGATGTAAAAGTTTCTATGTGTGCTCTGAAAGAAAATCTTGTTTTGTACAGCCACAGACCTGAGATCTCTGAAAACCAGGCTTAGAGTCTCATTGTACAAGTAGCAGAATTACAATGGAAACTTAAGTCTCAACCTTTCAGGGTGTCTACCGTTAAAGTGAGGGTATTGATTAGAAAGGAGTGGAAGCCTGAGGATTGGGATGGAGAACATAGAGTTGATGATGATATTGGTGGAAACAGTGAAACCCTAAATTCTGCTGAGACTTTTCCAGATAAACCTGCAATGGTCTGCGCTGTGGAGACAACACAATGTCAAGCTTGTAACAGCCAGTCTCCAGCATGCCCCAGGAAGTCCTGACCTCCTGAGGCAGTAGGAGCCAAATCCCAGCCTGCACTGCCCAACCTCCACCTTGCCCTGAGGAGTCTGCCATCCAACCCCTGCCTGATGAGATTAATCCTGTCTCACTAGACAAAAATGCAAAGGAATGCCTTGAGGTCAGTAACTTGCAAGACACTTCTACTCCTTCTCCTTACCCACCCCCACCAACCCTCCTCTCTTCGAGATCTATTACTAGACTAAAATTGCAACAGTCCCCCAAAGGCAAAGTTCAAAGAGTGACCCATGAAGAAGTACATTATATGCTAAAAGAATTGCATGAGTTTTCCAATTTATATAGACAAAAATCAGGGGAATATGTGGGAATGGATATTAAGAGTATGGGATCATGGTGGAAGGATTATAAAGTTGGATCAGGCTGAATTTATTGATGTGAGCCCAATAAGCAGAAATTCTGGATTCAGTGCCTTAGCTCAAGGGCTTAGAAGGGGCTCTAACAGTTTGTTTGGGTGGTGGCTGAAACATGGACCAAAAGATGGCTTAGAGTGTCTGCCTTTGAGCTTCTCTATCTACCCTGGTATACTGTAGAAGAGGGAATTCAAAGGCTTAGAGAGATTGTGGTGCTAGAATGGATTTACCATTTAAGACCTGCCCACCCACCACAGGAATGTCCAAGGGACACATCTTAACCAGGACTGTAAGGAATAAATTTGTAAGACTAACTTCATCTTCTCTGAAGAGCTCTCTGTTTGCTCTTCTCTGTAGTTCAGATATTACTGTAGGAACTGCTGTCATGAAACTAGAATCCTTAACCATGAGGACAATCAGATCATGGGCTGGTAGAAGCCAAGTATGAGCAGTTAATCACCAAAGATAAGGTGGGCGTGGCTACCACAATAAAAGACAGACTCAAAGCAACAATCAAAAGTCTGAGTTGCATAGAGCTATGACGCTGGCTAATGGACCATGGGGTACCTAGAAGTGAAATAGATGGGCAATCTACTAAATTCCTACTTGATCTGTATAAGCAGAAGAGTTCTAGGTCAAGTGAACAAAACCTTAACTTGAACTACAGACACAGAGAATCATGGCCCCTTAATCAATTTCTAGACTTGAGACAGTTTACAGACCCAGAGCTCCTTGAATGAGGAGAAGGCCAGGTCCCCTTGGGGAAGGATCTTTTAGACTGCCAAAAATTTATGCTCTTAATCTTCCTCCCAGTTTTCCCCAAAGAGAGCTATGACCTTTTACCAGAATAACTGTGCACTGGAGAAAAGGAAATGATGAGACATTTCGGGGATTATTAGAAGTGACATTAATTCCAAGAGACCCAAAACATCACTGTGGTTCACCAGTCAGAGTAGGGGCTTATGGAAGTCAGGTGATTGATGGAGTTTTAAGTCAAGTCTGTCTCACAGTGAATCCAGTGTGACCCTGGACTCATTTGATGGTTATTTCTCCAGTTCCAGAATGTATATTTGGAATAGACATATTCAGTAACTGGCAGAATCCCCACATTGGATCCCTGACTTGCAGAGTGAGGGCTGTTATGGTAGGAAAGGCCAAGTGGAAGCCACTAGAACTGCCCTTACCTAGCAAAAGAGTAAATCAAAAGCAATACTGGATTCCTGGAGAGATTGCAGAGATCAGTGTCACCATCAAGAATTTGAAGGATTCAGGGGTGGTGATTCCCACCACATCCACATTCAGCTCTCCTATTGGGTCTGTGCAGAAAAGAGATGGATCTTGGAGGATGACAATACATTATCATAAGCTTAACAGGTGGTGACTCCAATCACAGCCACTGTCCAAATGTGTTATCATCTCTTGAGCAAATCAGCACGTCCCCTGGTACCTGGTATGCAGCTATTGATCTAGCAAATGTTTTTTTCTCAACTGCTGTTAGTAAGGACAACCAGAAACAGTTTTCTTTCAGTTGGCAAGGCCAGCAAAATACCTTCATTGTCCTGCCTCTGGGGTATATCAACTCTCCAGCCCTAGTCATAATATTGTCCGTAGGGACCTTGATAATCTCTCCCTCCCACAAGAAATCACTCTGATCCATTACATTCATGATATCATGTTAATTGGACCTAGTGAGAAAGAAGAAGCAATGACTCTAGACTTATAGGTAAGGCATTTGTGTGAGAGAGGATGGGAGATAAATCCAAGAAAAATATAGTGGCCTTCTGTCTCAGTGAAATTTCTAGGTGTCCAGTGGTGTGAGACATGTTGAGGTTCCCTTCTAAAGCGAAAGAAAAGCTGTTGCATCTGGCCCCTCCTATGACTGAAAAAGAGGCACAATGCTTAGTTGGTCTCTTTGGATTTTGGAGACAACACATTCCTCATTTGGGTGTGCTTTATGGCCCATTTATGGAGTGACCAGTTTTGAGTGGGGACCAGAACAAGAGGAGGCTCTGAGACAGGTCCAGGCTGTTGTGCAAGCTGTACTGCCACTTGGGTCGTATGATCCAGCAGATCCAATAGTGCTGGAAGTGTCAGTGGCAAATAGAGATGTTGTATGGAGACTTCAGTAGGCTCCTACAGGAGAATCACAATGCAAACCCTTAGGATTATGAAGCAAATCCCTGCCATGCTCTGCAGATAACTACTCTCCTTTTGAGAAACAGCTTTTGGCCTGCTACTGGGCTTTAGTAGAAACTGAATGCTTAACAATGGGCCACCAAGTTACCGTGAGACCTGAGTTGCCTGTCATGAGCTGGGTATTGTCTGACTCACCAAACCATAAAGTTGGGCATGCACAGCAGCACTCCATTGAAAAGTGGAAGTGGTATACATGAGATAGGGCTTGAGTACTGAAGGCACAAGTAAGTTACATGAGGAAGTATCCAAATGCCCATGGTCACCACTCCTGCCACATTACCTTCTCTTTCCCAGCCCATAGCTATGGTCTCTTGGAGAGTTCCTTACAATCAGTTGACTGAGATAGAGAAACTCAGGCCTGGTTTATAGATGGTTCTGCACGATATGCAGGTTTATAGATGGGTCTGCACGATATGCAGGTACCACCCGCAAGTGGACAGCTGCAGCACTGCAGCCCCTTTCTGGGATGTCCCTGAAGGATAGTGGTGAGGGCAAATCCTCCCAGTGGGCAGAACTTCTAGCAGTGCACCTGGTTGTTCATTTTTCTTGGAAGAAGAAATGGCCAGAGGTGTGTTTGTACACTGATTCATGGGTTGTTGCCAATGGTTTGGTTGATGGGCAGGGACTTGGAAGGAACATGATTGGAAAATTGGTGACAAAGAGATCTGAGGAAGAGCTATGTGGATAGACCTTTTTAAGTGGGCAAAAAACATGAAAATATTTGTGTCCCATGTGAATGCACATCAGAGGGTGATTTCAGCAGAGGAAGATTTTAATAATCAAGAAGATAAGATGACCCGCTCTGTAGCTAATGCTCAGCCTTTTTCCCTAGCCACTCCTGACATTGCCCAGTAGGCTCATGAACAAAGTGGTCATGGTGGTAGGGACGGAGGTTATGCAAGGGCTCAGCAACATGGACTTCCCCTCATCAAGGCTGACTTAGATACAGCCACTGCTGAGTGCCCAATCTGCCAGCAGCAGAGACCCACACTCAGCCCCTGATATGGCACCATTCCCTGAGGTGATCAGCCTGCTACCTGGTAGCAGGTTGATTACATTGGACCACTTCCATCAAAGAAGGAGCAGCAATTTGTTCTAACTGGAATAGACAGATACTCTAGACATAGGTTTGCCTTCCCTGCATACAATGCTTCTTCCAAACCTGCCATCTGTGGACTTAGTGAATGTCTTATCCACTGCCAAGGCATTCCACACAGCATTGCTTCTAATCAAGGAACCCACTTCACAACAAACGATGTGTGGAAGTGGGCACATGCTCATGGAATTCACTGGTCTTACCATGTTCCCCATCATCCTGAAGCAGCTGGATTGATAGGATGGTGTAAAGGCCTTTTGAAGACCCAATTATGATGCCAAATAGGTGGCAATATCTTGCAGGGCTGGGGCAATGTTCTCCAGGAGGTTGTGTATGCTCTAAATCAGCATCCACTCTGTGGTGCTGTTTCACCCATAGCCAGGATTCACGGGTCCAGGAACCAAGGGGTGGAAATGGCAGTGGCACAATTCACTATTACCCCCAGTGATCCACTAGGAAAATTTTTTCTTCCTGTCCTTGCAACTTTAAGCTCTGGGGTTACATGTCTTATTCCCAAAAGGAGGAGTGCTGCCACCAGGGAACACAACAATGATTCCATTGAACTGGAAGTTAAGACTGCCATCTGGCCACTTGGGGTTCCTCATGCCTCTGAATCAACAGGCAAAGAAGGGAATTATTGTACTGGCTGGGGTGATTGATCCTGACTGTCAAGGGGAAATAGAACTGTACCTACATAACGGAGGTAAAGAAGAGTTTGCCTGGCATACATGAGATCCTGTAGGGTATCTCTTAATACTGCCATGCCCTGTGATTAAAGTCAATGGAAAATTTTAACAACCCAATCCAAGCAGGACTAACAATGGCCCAGAATCTTCAGGAATGAAAGTTTGGGTCACTCCACCAGGCAAAGAACCATGGCCAGCTGAATTGCTTGCTAAGGGTAAAGGGAACATGGAATGGGTAGTGGAAGAAGGTAGTGATAAATACGAACTTTGACCATGTGACCAGTTACAGAAATGACTGTAATGGTTATGAATATGTCTTCCTTGTTTTATTATCAGTATGATTGTATAAATACATAAAACGAATATCATTGTTGTGTTCCCTTTTTCCCTTATCATATGACATAAGTTGTATTAGTTTTATGTTATAATATTTAAGGATGTCAAGTTTAAGAGTGAATATTATCCAAGGACTTGCACCCTATTCTGGAGGGAATTATTGTGTTTCTGGTTGTACACAGGACAGTTGAATATTGTTGCAGAAATATATATATGTCTGTTATTGTTTTTTATTTAGAGACTAAGTATGGTTTAAGGTGATGTGTGTGTCTGCCAAGTTGACAAGGGGTGGACTGTGATGGTTAGGCTAATGTGTCAACTCAGCCAGGTAATGGTGCCCAGTTGTTTCGTCAAGCAAGCACTGGGTTAACTGTAATACAATGACATTTCATGGACTTTAATCATCAGTGAGTTGATTGCATAGATGGTTGATTACATCTACAGTCAACCAAGGAGATTGCTGTCAGCAATGAGTAACATCTTATCCAATCAGTTGAAGGCCTTAAAAGGGGAAATGATTTCAGTCTTCCGAGAGAGAATTCTCAGCTCTACTTCAGAAAGCCATCGTTTCCTGGGAACTCATATAGGACCTTTATCAGAGCCCCTGGTTTGCATCCTGCCTTGTGGAATTTGGACTTGTGCATCCCCATTTTTATAAAATTTCATTCTATTTACAGATATCTCCTGTTAGTTCTATTTTCCTAGAGAAACCTGACTAATACAGGCCCCAAATATTATATTATTCTTGATGGTAACAAGGAAAATTCTCTCCAGGACCCACACATTATCTCCTAATGATAACTTCTCATAACTGACTGCCTCATGTTTTGGGGAAGTTTACTTCCAACCCTATGTTCTAACCTATAACATGTAAAAATGACTGAATACAACAACAGACTCATATGAGACCCCCAGCTTTCTCACTAACAGGAACAAGGTACATTTCCAAAACACCTACCTAAACAGCTTCTATGGTCTGAAATCTGGTAGACTGGACTTCAGGCACAGGCCTCAGAGGAAAGCTGTCCTTGAGTCTAATTAACTAATATATCAGTGATTAAGGTGTTTGTTCTTATTGGTCCTTAGAGTCATTTAAAAGATAAACATAATTTCCTTCTGACTATCAGATATCCATTTCTTTGGAATAGTCTAAATCGAGAATTTTTAGAGGATTTTCAGAAACCACCTCCAATGATGGATACAGGCCATTTTAAATTTTGTCAAAATTTATAAAAGTGTCTGATGCAAAATATAAACCATAATGTAAACCATTGATCCTTGTTAGTAACATGTTTCAATAGTTGTACATCAGTTGTAATGAATGTACACACACATATAAAATGTTATTAATAGTGGTGAGTGGTAGAGGGAGAGGGGGTTGGGTATAGGGGAATCCCACAATTCTTTTAAAGTTTTAACTTCTTTTCAAGTGAGACCTCCTGATATGCCCTCCAACTGACCCTTCAATGGTCCCAAGAGAGGGTTAGGGCGAAGGTCAAATAGCTGGATGTTTATTCTGAAGCGCTGAGGTAGAAGTGGAAAGGCCATGTTTTCATTTGTTCATCTTGAAAAAACACCGGAAACTTTCTGTATATAAGTAGCATTAAAAATGCAAAAATCAAAATAGATTAATTTTCTTACTTACATGAGATCATGTGTAGCTCTTCATTTATAGCTATGAGTATTAATTATACATTAATGCATCAAGTGCATGCCTTGACTGTATTGTGTACCACAAGACTTACAACAATGAGGTTGAAAGGTGAAAGACTGAAAATCTTGTTGATGCTCCTATGGTACTTGGTCTAACATCTGGAACTTAAAAGTTGCATTATGATATATATATATTTTTTTTTTAAAGTTCTGCTTTTGAAAGGTTTCTAAGGAAACACTTATAGTTTGGGTAGTTCTAGATATCTAAAGTCTAACAATCCTTATTTTGTGAGATAAAAAGTATATGTTGATACATACAATAGGTTCCCAAAACACGGATATATTTTTTCATCTTTTTAATAACTTTATACTCTATTTTAACTTTTTTTGAAAATTAAAAAAATATCAATAAAATGGCCACTTAAAGAGGTTGAGTGCCTTTCTTAGGTAAATTATTTTTAATCTGAAATATCAAGGAAGACTCCAAAGCAATGTGATCATTTTTTCTTTTTCCTGCAAAATCAACTTAAGGAAATACTACTAATTCTTAATTGTTTTTCTTTCCAATGTGATAGGCTCATTTCAATTAACAAGCACAGTTGGATTTGACTTTCTATTCCTTATAGTAGCTTTGGAATGGAAGCTCTGAGAGGGAAACTCGTGGTTTGTCCCAAGTTGTTTTTTTTGTCTTGATCAGGGGCTGTTGAGTGTGGGGTTAAGTGAAAAGGGTGACAGGTTATCCAGAACAGTCCTATGTCCTTTTGGGAAGCATTGAGGTCAAGCATAAAAACAAATCTTACAGAAACTAAGAAAGAAGCAAATTATATTGTATTTCTACTGACCCAGAACTACCGGAAATAAATCTTGCTACTCTTCCCAGAGAAAAGTTGAGTCTGTCAGCAAAGCTCTAGGTAATGAAATCCTTGCCCTGCACACCACGTTGACTTTATATGAAAGTGTTGATTGAAAAGCTTATTCCCTGTTACTTTCAGGGGTTTCCTAGGAAGAGAGTTATGGGCCCAAAATGTCTCTGAAAGATTAACTTTAAAAAGCCCATTTATTTAAGACTATAGGAGTCTGAAATCACTTGGCTCTTATGCCTAAATATAAGAATTCTTTATTCAAATACCATCTACCTCTTTTTTTTCTGCATTCAAACTCTGCTCAAAATAAGGCTGGTCAATCAAGAGTTATACAAACATTTCATTTTACTTTCACATATGTTGCTAACTGGAATTCTCTATTTGGATTAATGCAGTATGTCAGGCCATAATGAAATAAATTACAACAAATTGTGTTGAAGAACAAGAAACATGGCTCAGTTCTCCCTTATCTTCATGAAGCAGAGAAAGTTTTCCTAGCTCAAGAAATACTTGAAACAATTGAGACCCTCCCAGGGACAGACCAGCTGTATTAGCTCTCCACTATGAGCCCCTGAAATGA
>JAQZBX010048885.1:0-20067 GCA_029593785.1 Cabassous unicinctus | reverse complement strand
TTTTTTTTTTTTTTTATTTCTCTTTTTTTCCCATCATTTTTTGGCTCTTGTGAGGAAAATACAGGGGCCCATTTACTTTTCCAGTGGTGGAATTAAAAAAAGTCAGTTTCTAATGGCTCTGATTTAAATGATCCAAAGAATAAAATTCACGATCATACCTAAGTTGGGTCCTTGGTTAGATGTTCATCCCCATCACACTAGCACGAAAGGGTCTGTTAGTGTGGGGGCCAAGGAAGAATTATTAGCAAGCAAATTACACAAGGTCTAACCTTGTCGTCTCGTAACTCCTAATCTAAGAATCAAGGAATGAGACGGATGGAGATGGATATGGAGCAAAGAAGTGCCTAAAGTCTTTACAAAAAATGCATTCAAAGAAGTGAAGGATTTGGTGGGGTGGGAAACGGGTGATTCCTGGGAAAAACGTTCTTGGGAGACTCCATCTTGTTTTTCTGAGGGCATGTGTCTGGGAGAAAATTGGGGCAGTTGGAGCAAGGTATGATGCAATTTGAGGGAGGGGAGCTCTGCATGGGAAGAGGTGAGGGATTGGACAGAGGAGGGGGAAGCGACTGGAGAAACTGGAAAAGGGAAGACGTGAGGCGAGGTGCTAGGACTCCATGATGCATGCCCATCTGTGGGGGCTGGCCGGTGGAGCCTTGGTGTCTGTCTGAAGTATCTGTGGGGGGTGGCAGTAGCTAGGGAGAGAACAGTACCCCTGAGTTTGGGGAGCTTCCCAGCTAGGGTATTGCCCACAGGGGGCTTGCTGGCGAGCCAGGGAGGGTGGGTACATGCCTGAAACACTTCAGTGATGCCAGGTAGCAGCTCAGCATGGGATCAGTGCCATGGCCACTGCAGCCGAGGAGGAGTCGCTGGAGGCTGCGGAGGGCTACGAAGGCTTCTGAGAGCATGCCCCAAAGGGGGTTAGCCAGAGGAAGGAGAAGAAACAGCACTTTGCATCCCACTAAAACATGAGCTCTGGGGTGGCACAGAATTTGAAGTAGCATTTTCCTGTCTTACGTTGAAGGCATAAGCGCTTTCTCACATGCATAATCTTCCTTTCCTTGGCACCCTTTATAAAAAATGTGGACTTTGCGATACTAGGCTTGTTGTGTGTTTTGGGAACTTCTTTATTTAAAATGTCCAAATTAAAACAGCATATTGGTGTCTTTCAGCAGTGGACTTTGTGAATGGAAAGTGCAGGAGGGATGAGTACCCAGGCTGGCAGTAGAAGCTTTCTGTGGGTCAGCTTTATTGAGGCCAAATTAACATATAACAAAGTTATTTAAAAAAAAAAAAGTTTCTAATGTGCATTCTGAAAATTGGAAGTAGGTTTATTTCAGCCTGTGCTGTAAATGTGTCCCTAAGAAGTTGTAATCACATGTGACTCCCTTTAAAGCAAGGGTTCTTAACTTTTTTTGTTCCACGGACCCCTTACTAAGTCCATATTATACTGTGTATTATTAAATAACTATATCACACCTGCACCAACACGTCCCCACAAGAATAATGGTTTTTTTGAGTTTCAACTCAAGCTCATGGACTCCTTGTTAAGAACCCTTGCTTTAAAGGCAGTAGATAAGCTTATTTGAAGAAAGCCTGTGGTAAATACAGTCATCTACCAGAATATCTTACACCAAAACGATGGTCTCTTACGTATGGGCAGTGCTGTACAAGTCAGAGTGCGTCTCATTTTGAGGCTTGCAACACCCTGTGAGGTGGGAAGAGAAGGGACTCTCATTGCCATTTTGCAGCTGTGGAAACAGACAGACTCAAGAGAGAGATTCTGCCCACGGTAACATATAAAGGGTCAAAATCAGAATTCAAACCTAGATAATTAAAGTAAACAGTTCTAGACATTTATTTGTAAATCTGCGGTTGCAAACCTTGAATTTGCTTGAACTGCTGACCCAGGAGACTGCAGTGCTTGTCAGGTTTCAGTAGTGTAACTCTGGTGAGTGCATTGCATCTCACAGTGAAAGTTTGTAACCATCCACTGGTGGGGTGTGTTCTTCCTACCACAGGGGCAGGCTAGGAGCTGCCCCTTCCCTCTGGTTTTGACACAGCGAGTAGTAGTCGCGGTTGTGATGTGGAGGCTCATGTTTCTGTTTATTGGAATGGATAACTGAGAAATGGTCATGTTTATCTTAGCTCATCGCTAAGTTCTGACTAAATAGGAAATAGTTTTCAGAGAGACTTCTGAAGCTGGGCCTTTACATGACTTTGCCTTGCTTTTACTTTATATAGGAACGGGGACTTTTGAATACCTCTGTGAGAGGTATGATGGCAGGTAAGTATGAATTGGCCTTAGTGATTGAGAATCCTGATTGTTTAACTTTTGAATTTGATTCTGTAATTCTTAAACATAGTTGAAAATGACTTCTAAAGGGATTGAGGGCTAATCCTTCAGTCGAAATTAATGCTAAGACAAATTGTTACCCTGTGTTTTTACCAGTTGTGCCATTGTGTGACCAACTGTGCTATTACTCAGGTCTCCATGCCGTCCCTAGAGTGAGTGTCTTAGCCGGGGCTGTACATTCCACCTGGAGTGTGAGTGTCTTGGTGTAAGTGCTGGCTTTGTAATTTTACTTAGTATATTTGAAAATGAAACAGTTAAAAATGTTTTTGTCAAAGTTTGCCTTAGGCTTGTTAAAATGAAATGTGCTTTATTGTGAATTTTTAAAGATGTGGAGAGCTTCCTTTTAAGCCAGTTTAGGTCTTGAGGTCACATTAATCAGGGCATCATCTCTTTATTTTACTCAAACGAGCACTTTTCTGGGTATCTCCTAAGAAACTGGAGGGTATGCTAAGAGGTGTTTCTTTATTAACAAAGGTTTCGTGGCCAAATGAGGTTGGGAACAGCCTAAGAATCTTCCTGTAGGCTTTTCCAGAGCCTTGATGTGCTGAGGGCACTGTGACTCTTCCTTGAGGGGCTGTAGCTTACACCCATTCCCAAACCTAATGGCTCTAGACCCCACTTTTCATGTAATAAAGGGCTCCCACTTTTTATGTAATGAGCTGGAGGGCACATTATTTTTGACTCTGTGGGCCATCTGGTCCCTATTGCAGAAGCAGCCATAGGCAATATATAAATGATGGGCGTGGTGGTGAGCCAGTGAAACTTTAGTCCCCGGCTTGCCGACCCCTGATGTCCTGTGGGCCCAGTCTGGGCCGCCTCTGCAAGCTTAAAGGATGTGAATGGTGGAACGTCTGCGGCATAGGTTACGGAGCACCTGCCAGCCAGGACGAAGACCCTGACGAGAGAAACTGGCAGCAGCGGCCAAGAGCAGGGGAGCCAATGAGCCGCAGGGGAGCCAGCGAGCCGCAGGGGAGACCCGCAGAAGTGGCCAGCACATCAAAGCTTAGGAGCCTCTTTGTCTTTTTTGCTCCTCTTCAACTGCTTTATGTACTTTTTAATTTAAAATCAGTTTAGTTTAACCATGTTTGTCTCTTTCTAGTTGGGGGAAAAAAACAGCCATTTTGCTTTTTGTTGACCCCAGTACCCACACAGCATATCCCCTCCCTCTTAGTTTGTCATCTTGTGCCCTGGGAGTCCTAACCTTCCTGTGAAACTAGATGTTGAGCAGCTCAGTGAGAGATTGGGGCCTGGTACGTGGTAGGCCCTCAGGAAGTATTCGAGGGAAGGGGTGACTCTGCAGTGTTTGTCCTTCAGAGTTCTCATATATTTTTTTTCCATGCTGATTGCCATAAATCTTAGGGTCTGTTCTGTTTCCCTACTCCTGAGTTCCATTGAGATGCCCCAAGCACCTATACACACAGGTGCGTGCTCACCTGAGGACCAGCCTGGCTGGCCTTAGCAGTGTGGGGGCCAAAGCATGTTTGGGGGCTGTGCAGTCTGCCTGGGGGGGCCGTGGGTGGTGGCAGCACAGGCTGGGGTGTTGCCTGGGGTGGCGTGGAAATAGAGAGCATGGGCATTGGAACCAGAGCTGCCCTCTTGCTAGCATTGTGACCCTGGTTGAGGTACATCATCTCTGAGCCTCAGTTTCCCCATCTGTAAAGTAGAGATAATAACGATTCCCACCTCCAAGTGTGGTTATGAGGACAGAATGAGATAATGTGTGAAAAGTGCTAAGCCCACGCCTAGTTTGGAGAAAGTGCTCAGTGAATGGTAGCTGGCACTGTAGTTCATGGGAGGGTGGGGGTGCTTTGTGATTGGGACGAGATAGGGGTGCTAGTCTGTTTGTCCATGATTCTGGAAACCACTGTGGGTCGCCATGGTGTGTGCATTCATGTGAGCCCATGTGCAGGAAGATCTGTCGTATTGTAGCCCACTCGGCAGTCAGGTAGCCAGAAATTCTCTAATCAATGATACTGATTTTTGTTTCCATTTTCAGTTATATTTTTATTATTGGAATGTGGTGGCCATGAAATTTTAAAATGACAAAAACTTTTAAATGGAGACATTCATTCTGAAAGTTCATGCCAATGTTGAAGCCTGTTTCGTGGACTGTTTAAGCAGCAAAACGACTATGTGATTCTGTTTCTTGACTGTGTATATTGTACCACTTTGAGGTACTCGTTAGGCAATAAAGGAGCTCAGAGGATTCTGATAGATGCCTTCCAGAAGCTTAGAACTATGTTGACAATCTAAGACTTACAGACAAAACTTGAGAAAAGAATTAAAAAATGCAATCAAGTGGCAAAATGCAGGTCAGAAAGGACAATCCAAGAATCCCGCTGTTTACTGAATACCCCTGTGTGCCTGCGTTGGAGGAGAGCACCTGAGGCAGGCCCTGGGAGGGGCTGGTACACACCTAGAGCAGGGGGACGGGCTCTCTGTGCTTCCTTGGCCTTTTCCGCCATGCCAGAAAGGCCCATGAGGAGCAAGCAGGTGGAGAAAGCCTGCTTGTGTTCAGTGCCACGCGACGTCGTTTCACGGCAGTCTTGTCTCCTCAGGCAGCATTGCAGGCCCGCGGCTCTCAGCTGTCTTCTCTCCCGACCGTCCCTTTAGCGCTCAGATTCCTGGCCATTCTCCTCTGATTTCTCACAGATATGCCTGGTGTTCCCTTCAGCCCACCCGGAGCATCCCTCCTTGGAATCCTGCCCCATGCCTGATGGGCCCAGGTCTGCTGCTGCTGCGTTAACTATTCCATAGTTAGTGCCTCACTTTCCCCATTTAGTCTTTTTTTTTTTTTTTTTTAATTTTTTTTTTATTTGTAAAATGATATATAAATACATATGCATATATGTGCATTTGTTTACATAATCCCCATTTAGTCTTAAGCTTAGCTTTCAGTAAAATTCTCATGGTTCAGCAGATTACCGATGGAGATATGGCAGCTGTGGCACCAGTACCTGTCAGGGGGCTTTTGCATATTTGACTTCATATGAGAGAGGGGCTGTGGTCCCCTGCCACAAATGCTAGGGAGCCGAGCAGTGGTCGCCCTGCTGCTGGGAGTGGGTCAGGCAGGTGCTGGTTGAGCTTTGTCTTGAAGAGCGGTGAATCACCACATGAATCACCAGAGGCCTGGGGAGGGCATTGTAGATACAGGGAAGTGCCTATGCAAAGGTATGGAGGGGAGCAAAAGTAGCTTTTATTTATTATTATTATTTCATTCTTAGACAATATATAGAATGGCAGTTGCTGTCTTTGAAAAACTTTGGCTCTTTTCTGGCTCTAAATTTGGGAGCAAGGCTATTTTTGAGCTCCGTGTCAAAAACTTGAATTCCTTTCTTTTTAAACCTTGTCCATAAGAAAGACTTGGATATCATCCCATGTGCTATTTTCCCCTGTGTTTCATTTTCATTAATCAAAAAAATGTTCAGTTGAACTATCGCTAAGAATAGTAAAACCTAGTGGGGAAGAAAAATTCATTTGATTAAATCTGACTTTCCCATTTCTGGGTATCCCGTCTGCTGCTGTTTGGAAATCTCTTAATCTGCCAGGTTTTCTAATACACCTGGGCGATACTGTAAACAGGTGTTTCTTACCGTTGTGCCTAAATCAACTATTAAAATTTAAATAATCTATAATAAACAGAAAACTGTTTAATGGGGTTATGTGATGCTGTTTTAAAGCAAATTCTTTTAAAATTCAAAACTTCCTCTTGTCCCCCCCAAAAATAGTTTGGATTTTTCTTATCAAAACTGTACTGCCTACACATGTTTTAACTTGGTGGTTAGAATAACCAATGAAAAAGCAAGGAAAATAAGCTACTATTCTTTATGATCGCCTGTAAAAAGATGTGTGCAACATTTCAATAGAGTGGGCTCTGGTATTTGATTACAAACTGAATGGTGGCATTCGGAGCCACGGAAGTCTATGAAATAATTAGGGTTTGCTTTAACAATTATGGACTACAAGAGCTTGACCCAATTCCTTTGGATTAAAATATTTTGAGTATTTGTCACCTGATTAAAAGTAGAATCTCCTAACCATGACTCAGAGTTGAAGGAAATGTCAGAGCTTTTTATACCGGTAGGCCGGCAGCACGGTTCTAAGGAAGGAGTGCTGGCCTCAGCTAGAGAGTGGATGTTGAATCCCGGCGCCCAGCTTGTCAAGCCTATGACTCAGGCCAGGGAGCTCTCATTTGAGCTTCTTTTGGAGGGGTGGGGTGTGGGGAAGGATGTTTCATCTCTAAAGGGGAGATAGTGATTTTTACCCCCTACAATTTTCCATTTCTCCTCATTTTGACTAGCTTTTGCACATTGGGCTTCTCTGGTGCCTGGCATTTAGCAGGTTGAGACAACTGCTGTTACTGTTTCATTGCATGGGAAATGATAGACGTTAGTCCTGTAGAGGTTGTGTCTCAGGCATCTGCCTTTAGGGCCAGTGAGGGTTGGGGTAATGCAGGTGAGGGGTCTTACCCAGCGCCAGATCCACGGGACCTTCTCACACAGTGAATGGCAAGCTCTGTGCCATTTCCTTTCCAAGTGCTGGGACTAGTGCTGTCTCAGTACCAATTTGTTAAAAGAATGAATTAAGAGCTGAGATTCAGGAATCCTACAAGATGAGTAACTTTACTCAATCTGTGTTTGAAATTAAACCGTTCTTTATTGGAAAATTGGACACTAATTAAATGGAACTGTTTTTCTAGTTATTTCAGAACAAGGGCTTACTTTAGGTGAGGACTTAGAGAAGGAGGAAGAGTGAGTTCAGAGAAATTATAAAAGTATTATTTCTTTTTTCAGAAAACAGAGTTAGGGGGGGAAATGGCCTTGGGATCACTGTCCAGTTTTGAGTCAGGCTGATTGGTTGAAATAAAGAACAGTGAGACTCACTTTCCACTTCGGTTCAGCTACCACTGATCTGGAAAGGAACGTATTCATCGCCTTGCTGAGGATGTAAATATTGTGAGAATTTTTTCTTCCTACAGATTTTGTACTAGGCTAGGAAATGATTCCAATGGGGGAACTATTTTTTCATTCACCTAGAGAAATTTTAGTCTTGACGACTATGTTTTTTGGTAGTAAAAATTGTCATGGACAAAATTTTTTCCCTTAGTTTGTGGATATTTTTACATTAAATATTATTTACCTATTTTTAGTAAATGACCTTTATTGAAAATAGCAGAAAGACAAAATATTGCTAGGTTTTCTGCATCATTTTGGACGTTCACCTACCGTTGGAATTGATGGTTAGCTATTTGTAATCGTTTTTGGTTGAAATGTTGAAGCACACAGCCTGCCAAGTGTTGAACTTCTCTTCAAAAGTCTCCGAGGGAGTCATTTGAATTATCATTAGATTTTGCTATTTTAGCCATCACTGATGACTTTTTCAATCTCTGAAAGTTTAAGGGAAAATGGATTCCTTCCAAGCAGCAAGAGAATGAAATTTGGACACATCTTGAAATGCCAGTGTTCTCCTGATAATCTCTAAGTCAGTGCTGTCCAGTGGAGCTTCCTGTGACGATGGACCTGATCTTTGCTATACTTTGTACTGTTGGAGCCACTAGCCCCATGTGGGGTAGTGAGTGCTTGAGATGTGACTAATGGGACTGAGGAACTAAATTTTTAACTTTAGTGAATGTAAATGTAAATAGCCACATGTTAGTGGCTCCTGAATTGGACAGAACAACTCTCTAAGTACGTTTACTTAGCCCATTTGTCTAGAGTTTTCTTTAAGAGAGATTTGCCCTGAAAGACAAAAGTTCCTTTAAAAGGACCATCTTTTTAAGATGGAAGACACTTATGAAAAGATTCCATGTCTTTAGGTTATTGTATTTGGGATTAGTCACTCATGTAGAAAATATATGCTAAATTATGGAGTAGGCCCTGGGGATCTACAGGGGACGCTACAGGCCCAGCCTCTGCCTTGAGAGGTAGTGGGGAAGATAGATCCAGAACAGGTAACCACAGTCAGGTGTGGTTGAGTACCTTGGAGGGGAAGGACAGTGCATGATTGGAGCACAGGACAAGGGACCAAAGGTGTTCTGAAGCTCCTGGGGGGAAGTGATGTCAGCACCGAGACCTGAAGGACGAACAGAAGATGGTGGGTGGTGGATACTTTTCTAGGCTTAGGGAACAGCATGAATAGCAAGTGTGACTGTTTTTGCAAAAATCAGTCTTGTTTTATGTTTGGTGACCTACCAAAATTTAGTAGGTCACGTGGTCCTTTTGGGAAGGTGGATGCTGATGTTGTGGTCCTGCCTCAGGGAGTCAGTTGGGCCTGGGAGTCAGTATCACCTCTGCCATGTCATTCTTTCGTAAGTGCTTGTCCATGGTGATACAGTGGTTGCAGAAGTTACTCCTGTCCTCGTGGAACTCAGAGTTTAGTGGTGTGGGCAGGCAGGCTAACAAACCCACTAATGCTGTATAATTTCAAACTATGCTGAGTGCTGAGACAGGAAGGAGTGGGATAGTGGGATGCTTCCACCTGGGTGATACAGACAGACTCCTCAGAAAGGGCATGTGAGCTGAGGGCCAGGGGACGGATGGGGTGTGTGTCAGGTTGGGCATCTGCCCAGAGTGGCAGGGAAGGGTATGGAGAACCTTGAGTATCAGTTGAGGGAGTCCAGCCATCCTGTGGGGCTTAAAAAACAATACACAGGGAGCAGAGGTAGCTCAAGTGGTTGAGCGCTTGCTTCCCATGTACGAGGTCCCGGGTTCCATCCCTAGTACCTCCTAAAAACAAACAAAACAAACAGCCAAACAAACGAAAAAACCAACTGTAATTGGGGAACAGATGTGGCTCAGTGGTAGGGTGCCTGCTTCCCATGTAGGAGGTCCTTGGTTCAATCCCTGGTACCTCCTCAAAACAAAACAAAACAAAACAAAAAACAAACAACAAAGTTTAAAAAGCCCATTATATGCAGAGTAATTGGGAAAACCTATTCTTTGCTTTCCAAAAGTCTAGATCAACTTTTTCCAAAGTGTGTTTTTGCATCAAAGTTCAAATCTACAGAGAGTTAACAGCTCCCCCAGCCCCATTTTTGGGAGGAAAAGGACCCTGTGAAAAACAGCTTAAGAATTGGAGTTAGTATTTTATTTAAAATGTTTATGAACAATGGGAGGATTTTCTTTGTAAAAAAATGTTTATTCTGATGAATAGGTACTATGGTTAATTATATAATTCTATGATAATATGGTAACATGGTTCAAAATTCAAGAAGCACAAAAGAATATTTAGTGAAACGCCTCTGTCTTCCCTGTTTTTGAGTTCACCCAGTTCCCTTCCCCATAGGGGTTAGTTTTAGCAGTTTCTTATGTATCCTTCCACAGATATACTATGCATATATGCATATATAAGCAAATATATTTTCTTCTTAACTCTTTTTATCCAGCATGTCTAACAGTATTAGACATGCTGTTCCACTCTGAGTGCATTTTGGACTGATTAATATCTCATAGCTGTCAGAAATATTAATATTTGAAGAACAAGCTTCATTCTCAAAGCCCTTTTCCCCCCACTCTCCTCCCCTCCACCTTCCCTTAGTAACATCTCATCTACTTTTTATCTCTGAATTTGCTATTTCTAATCATCTCTTGTAAGTGATATCATACAATATTTGTCTTTGTGTGACTTGCTTTTTTTTCACTGAGCGTGATGTAAAAAGCTTTTTTTTAATGGCAAAATGTTTTAATGCTATATTTAGATAAATGACACAAAATGATGTTAATGTTTTCACTATACTGTAGTATAGATAGGAAGGATTGGAGTTTTGAAAAAAAATAATTTCACATCATTTAGAAGGATTTCGGTGTTAGTGTTGCCAAAATGCAAGTTGTGGAACCAGTTCACTCAAAAATTCTGTTTATAGTTTTTTAATTTATGGAAAATATTAAAACTTGTGGTTTTTACCTACCCCATTATTAGTTGCTATACATAAATCTATAGCTTAATAACCTACTTCTACACCAAGCGAAGTAAGAATAAATCTCTTATCTTGCTTGGTAGGACTTCCAGGAATATTTGCATTAACTCCAGACCTTTTCATTAATTTAGTTAATTAATCTAGATGTTACGAAACACTAAAAATGACCCAAAAGTACTTCAGAAAAGAAAAGGGTTAAATTATGACCCATCCAAGCAGCTGAATCCTTGGCATCCTCTGCCATCGCAGATCTGGGTGAAGGAGAGTGATGGGTACTTAGGAGGAAAGATAAGTTTGAGAGTCACTAAATAAAAAGGCTGCAGGGTTTTTGTTTGTCTGTTTTTTGTTTATTATTATTACTGGAATAATGAAAATTCTCTAATAATTGAAATGATGAATGCATAACTGTGATTATACCAAATATCATTGATTGTACCCTTTGAATGGTTTGTTGTATGCTTTATTAATATGTGTCAAGACAATTGATTTGTTTTTAAAAAAAGGTTGCAAAATAAAAATGGTAATGAGATCCTTTTTAGGGGTAAAAAGATATATGCTAATGTGTGCATAAGAAATTTCTAGACATTGTTTATCTTCAAGGTGAGGGACTGGGGATGTTTTGGGGGAGCTCTCTACTTTTCACTTCATATTCTGGGTTTTTTAAAAATCATGAACATGTATTATTCTTATAATGGAAAGCTAGTTAAAAACAAATAAATCTAATCCATCTTTAATATTTGTGGTTAGGAGAATCTTTTAATGGTGAGGGGAGAAGTTTTGGTTATTTCCGGTTGTAAAGCCTTTTAACTTCTAGCAAGAATTATTTGGACAGAGTGCAAATTAACTTAGAAGTCCTACACTCAGATATGGAAATGTGATTTTGTGTTAGTGTGATGGCCAGTCACTTCCTTTTGTCACAGTTCCATGGTTAACAGAATCTTTTTATTAGAGAATTATCATTATTGGAAGCTACAAGACCTGACAGCAAACTAATGTTTCTTTGAGTGTTTTGAAATAATGTCAGATTTCCCCCATGTGAGCAACATTTGTCTTACTAGTACATGGGGTACAAAGTGAGTGTAGATTGTCGTACTCTTTTTAAAAAGTACATTACTTTTTAAAAGACCTATTTAAAAGTACTTTTTCCTGCCTTTTAAGCTCATTTGAGTGCTAAAAATATTTTAAACTAATATTGAACCCATTTTAAATGCTCCAACTGGAAACTAGAGCACCTGGAATCCTTGGGGCGGGGGTGTGGGGGCAGACTTAAAAAAATCAGTTTCTTTAATTACTTTAATAGGTAATTCATTCACATGGTTCAAAAATCAAAAATCAGCAAAGGACAAAGAGCTGTAGAGAAGCCTCCCTCCTGCTCTCCACCTAGTCCCCCAGGTAACCACGTGAATGGTGATCTCTTCCAGGGTTTCTTTATCTATATTCTATATATCTGTGTTCTAGCAGATACTAATGTGGAGTCTTTCTGCCACTTCCTGCCCTTTTCTTCTTAGCCAAGGTAGCATCTATACACATTTTTGCATGCCTTTACCGATCAGCACATGGAGAACTGGCTTTCTCATGGTCTGTTTTCTTGTATTCTGTGAGATGTGCCATATTTAACTTAATCTGCTCCCCGCTGATGGGATCCACTCACAAATAGTGCTTTAATGAATAGCCTTGTGCAAGTTTGTGTGCAAGTATATCCATAGTACAAATTCCTAGAGTGAAGTTAATGGTTAAAAGGCATATATGTTTGTAATTTTGATCTAATCATCAGATTGTCCTCCAAGGGCTTGTAGGTTGGTGGATTTAAAAGCAGCACACTAGGAAAGCGGATGTGGCTCAAGTGATTGGGCTCCCGTCTACCATATGGGAGGTCCAGGGTTCGATTCCCAGGGCCTCCTGGTGAAGGCAAGCTGGCCCGCGTGATGAGCTGGCCCGAGTAGAGAGCTGGCTCACATGGGGTAGTGGCCCGTGCAGAGAGCTGGCACAGCAAGATGACGCAACAGAAAGAGACACAGGAAAGACAACAAGAGATGCAGCAGACCAGGGAGTTGAGGTGGCGCAAGAGATTGAGCGCCTTTCTCCCACTCCAGAAGGTCCCAAGATCAGTTCCCAGTGCAGCCTAAAGAGAAGACAAGCAGACACAGAAGAACACACAGCGAATGGACACAGAGAGCAGACAGTGAGGGCAAAAACATCAGGCGGCGTGTGTGTGTGTGTGTGTGTGTGTGTGTGTGTAAATAAATAAATAAATCTTAAATAAAAAATAAAAGCACACTTACACCCAGCATAGATTACATTAGATATTTTGTGTATATATATTTATTAATATTGTCTAGTGGATGAACACTCAGGTTCTTCAGCTTGTGATTCTCTGTCATTTTGTGCCTCTAAGTTGCTCCTGATTTTATATAGTTTTATGGTGTGCTTTTTGGACTTCATGCATTCATTTCCTGTTTTTGGCTTTCATATACCTAGCCTGCACTGTTCTGTACTTTGACATGCATTAGAGGTATGCTGACTCCTTCCGGTCTCCTTCCAAGTCCAGGATACAGCCTTTTGCCCTGTCTCCTGACTTGGTCTTGCTTCTTGCTAGCTACAGCTCAGAGCAGCCAGGGCAAAGGACCCTGTCTCTGGTCCGCCAGTTTTACTTGGGGTATGGCTAGACAGACTGAGATGGTCCACATCTGGGGCCTGGGGTTTGCGTCTGCAGAGGTTGTGTCCAAGCTTAGCCCCCAAATTCCTTCTTCTGGACTGTCCTTGGCAAGATACCTCACTTCCCTCCCTCCCCCCCAATAAAAAAGCTTATTGGGTTCCAAGGTGGATGAGCAGATGATGACAGCACCTCACCAGGGTTCAGATGCCTCTCAGCTGTGGTGGTGGGGAGAGATGAACCCCTGCTCCATCCAATGAGAATGTTAACACAGGGCCTCTGGGTCACTTGCATTCAGCTGGGTGGGTTGGTTGTGCTCAGGCTGTGTGACAGCTGCCTTCTGTTTCACCCTTGGACCCATGAAGGCTTTTCTCCATCTACCATAGCTGAGGGAGATAGCACACAACCACATTTAGGACACTTAAAAATGTCTTGGCTTTTCCCTGCAACTTCTAAGTGCACCAAATGAAACTAGGAGGCTGCCTGCATTTTTGGAACTCAGATTTAGGTCCAGTGTGACAAAGAACTTTAAATCAAGACTCAGGCTCTGTAAGTATGAGGTAAATAGCAAACATTCAGAAAAGCAAGATTTCTTGATACCTGATGCAGAGTAGCTGTCAAGTGCATTTGGGAATAAAAAAATGTTAAAATTTCAGTAGTAAATTATGTTAAGTAGGTTTTATTTTTTCCAGGTGGAATTATTTGTGAGCAGTTGTATAAAATGCATTGTTATAAACAGGTATTTCCTCTCTGATTTGCATTATAGTTTCTAAGTTACTGTAGTTTCATTAGAGGTTGCATCTAAGAACATAGCTTGGTTTCCTTTCCCTCACTTCAAGCTCTATCATTCATGATATTTAACTGTTTAAACATACTCACTAGGCAGGTTCCCATCTAAGGAGTCCCCCTGGTTGAGCCTTCTTTAACACAAATATTTACTCATAATTTAGCTATAAATTTGGGTTTTATAAATTGAATTGTCTTATAGCCCTCAGCATGTCTATTAGAGGATTTGGCTTGGCTTTTATCATTTTTCTGGCATATGCTCTGCTTTGCATGATTGAATGGTGATTTAAATGGGCATTTAAGAATCATCTTCCCTGAGAAGTCCATTTCTTAGAACATTTTAGTGGCTTCCCCCCTATTGTATCAAATTCATATACTTAAAGAGGAAATCCTGCCATTTTGGAGCTCTTTTTCTTGAAACTCTGTAAAACAACCAGTTTTTTAAGCTTGCTTAGCTTGCTGCCTTCCATCCCTGCCTGCTTGGAATGCTCTTCCTTCCCCTTCAAAATTCTGTTCAGAGTTTGTCTTTTTCTTTTTCTTTTTCTAAGCCTTTCCTGATTCTATACACTTCCTTACTTCACTTGTGTGTAAGATGTGACATGTATGTATCTAAATTATATCAGTTTAAGTTAGTTACTTGGTGTCAGTGGCCTGTCTTCCTAGATTGCAGTCCTCTGAGGAGGCAGACTTTTCTTTGGGTTTCACAGATAAACCGAGAAGGTGAACTTGTACAGAGTGAACCTAAGAATGGCAACTTGCTGCCCACTGCAGGAAGGGTGAGGGAAGGCTCTGGATTTGCCCACCTGAACCCTCTTTGGCTCTTTAGCAGATTAGAGCTTCTGAAGAGGGGTGAGACTTTTTGCTTAATAAAAGATCACTATTTGGAATGAAGTAAAACCTCATTATTCTGTACTAATTAGGGGGTGGTATATCTGCATAAAAGAAACTTGGCTTACAGAAGATTTTAGAAGAAGTTTGCTTTAAAAAAAAAAAAAAGGGTCTTTTGGGAGCTTGTTTTAATTCCTAGATAAAAACTATTTGTATTGGCATAAATACTAATATAACCATGCCTTTTATTTTATTTTTTGGTACTTTAACTTTCCCTTGTTGGATAGTTGTTCTGTTATTTATTTGCACAATCCCAAAGAATTTTCAAAACAAAGTCAGCTTTAATTCTTCTAGAATTGTTACAGATTATCAGGGAAGAGTATATTAACAAGGCTTTACTGTAGTGAAATGGTGATTATTGGGCTTGGCTCTGTGCCAGGTACCGTTTGCCACATTATTGAGTCCCATCACATCCTCAGGAGATGGGTTTGGTGAGAAGATAACACTGGTACTTATTGGGCCTTTCCTGGATGCCAGGCTAAGTGCTGTATAAACTATGAGGCAGGGATTATTTTTATTTCCGTTTTAGAGCCTTGCGCATAGGTGGTGGTAGTAGTAAGTGACAGAGCTGGGATCTGAACCGAGGTCTAGCTGGGCCCCTTCCCACCATACCAGCCTGTGCCTCTCTTGGTGTTGGTGTTAGTAAATCATGCCAGGGTGAATAGGCCGAGGTTGTCTAGAATTTCTCCAGGTCATCCAAGAATAAGAACCCTGTGAAAAGGTTTCCTAGTCTGTGGATTCCTCATCCTTAGATGTTGGCTTTTACAGGATGCATTGCCCTTGGATCAGGTTCTTTTACATCCAGTTTTGACTTAAGAATTAAAATTTCTTTTTGTAAGTTCCTCCAGGGTGTGTGAGGAAAGGTGCTTAGCTTTTGAAGCGTGACTTGTCAGAGAAGCATTTGAATAGTCAGAATTAGAGTACAAGGGATTCCAAAAGGAGATCTAAAGGAATAATTTTTAAAAATTTTAAAGAAAGCAGACCTTTTTCACGGGGAGTGAAGGATGTGAGAAGGAAATAAGGGGTGGGTGGGGAAGAGAAAATATCCAAGCTTCGTGCTAGGAGGGAGAAAATACAAACATGTAACAAAATAGTATCTAAGTGCTTGCATCCTTTCCTGAGTACCATTTCTCATTCTACATTATGCGTTTAATTTTTGCGCCATCCTTCAGACAGAGGTTCATGGAGGCTGAAGTGTAGCCCTTGAGTCAAATATACCTGAATGATCCGCTGGAGGATAAAGAGGCAGTAGGAGGAAAGATGAGTAGAACAATGTAACATTTCAAGATAGCTCATTATTGAATTTAGTTTTCTTTGTTTCTGTTTTAAGAAAGTAATAATAAATTAAGATTACTGCCTTATGTCTTTGACTAGACAAGTAAATTGGTAAGGTTGGTAATGTGTATCCCCTAAAACTGGCAGTCTTCCCTATCATCTATTTACTTAGGCATTCAGCACACAGATGTTTCTTGAGTGCCTAATACATGCCAGGCATTTGCAGTGAGACACTGCGTAGATAGTGGTAAGCAAAACGGACATGCTCTCTGCCCTCATGGAGCTTACAGCCTCATGCCTCACAATGTGTAGTGGATGGATAATTTCAAGACTCATTCATTATGTTTATGGATTATAAAAGAGTTTATACTTATGGCTAGTATATGGTGTAATAAACTGGTTTCACAGAAAATCAAGTCTGTCAATACAGAGGCATTTTGAAGACCAGACTTTGGGGTTCCACATGGAATTCTAGACGTTACGATAGAAAGAAGAGCTTTCAGAAAACCTGAAGAAAGGTGTGTTTTGTAGAAGATTGCTTTAGCTGATGCACTTGATACCTTTTTCAAGTGAAACTATTTCCAAACGTTATTGGCTGGGCAGATTGACTCAGCCACTTACCTCATGTTTGAGTCTATCAAATGAAGGTACTTTTTCAGAGTACCTTTTAAGGTGAGATGTTGAATTCTGATCATGGTTTTGACAAGAATTGATCTGGGAGCCTGTGTGGGGTGTGTGTTTGGAGGTGGAGCATCACTCAGGCCTGAGCTGCTGGGTGCAGACTGGCCGCTTGTCTTTACCCGGTCTAGCCGTGAGATGTCCTTGTTGACCTGCCTGGGGAAGTGTCCTGAGGCAAGCTGGCTGAGTTTCGTTGTGACTTTCTCCTCCCAAAGCCCGTACTAATCTCCTTATTTCTCACCGGGTTCCCCAGCCTTCTAGGAGTGTGAGAGGGACTGGGAAGCTTGTGCTTCTGTTTTTCCTCAGATCAGCTTAATGAAAGGGGCAGACTCTAGGTTGGCTGCCAGAAAGCCCCAAAGGAGAGACTGAGCATTCCTGTCCCTAGCTGTGGAAAGGTTGCAGGCAGTGTTTGTTATGTGGCTCCATAGTTTTCTTTTTCCATTGTTCTCCATTGCACTAGGGACCCTGACCCTACTGTGTTTAACTATTCTTTGGGGTTTTACCTATTTGGAGCTTGTTTGGTGCTTCTGGTTTACAAGGCTTGACGTGGTCTCTTCAGTCCCACCCCAGACCAATAGGAAGGAAAGCCGATCTGTTTCTGGTTCAGATGAAGTTTCAATTTTATGCTCATGGATTAAGGAGCATTGCATTTAAAAACATTGATTTTTTTTTTTTAATTTTTAAGGGTACTTAGTAAAAATCTGTGCATGTGGACAAAAGCCTGGAAGGTAACAAGCACAAACAGTTACATTGGAGAGGATTTGGGAGTTTTTTTTCTTTTTTCTTTAGTAAAAAGAAAAAAAGGTCACTGGAGACCTTAGTGAATCTCTATATTCAGGACAACATAATAGCATAAAATCTATGGAAGAAAACCCAGCAGTACCAAGCTGAGATGCAGAAGCTGGGTATGAGCCAGGCACAGTCCCTAGTCAGTGGTACTCTCTCATTGGGCTATCCGTTACATCCAAGACCCAGATTCGTGTCTCCCAAAATTACATGTCCAGTAATCGTGAGGAAGCAATCCCAAATTGTGGGAAACTCTACAAAACAACTAGTCTATACTCTTAAAATGTCAGAAGTTATGGAAAACAACAAAAGTCTGAGAAACTGTTCCAGATTAAAGGAGACAAAAAAGACTTGACACAAAAACGTACTGTGATCCTGAATTGCATCTTGGAAAAAATGCCATAAAGGACATTATTGGGAACAGCTGGTGAAATTTGAGAAAGGGCGATATATTAAGTAATGTATCAATGTTAAGTGTCCTGAATTTGATAAATGTACTATGGTTCTGTAGGAGGATGTTCTTAGGAGATACATGCTGAAGTTCTTAGGAGGAAAGGGTCACATTGTCTGCAGCTTACTCTCAAATGGTTCTGCAAAAACTAGAGTGAGTGTGTATTTGGCAAGTGAAATCTAATCCCTTTTAGTTGGTAGGAAGAAATAGATATGTGTTAGGGATGATTTGCTAGGCATGTGTGTACAGAGAATGGGGGTTGAAAAGAGAGACTGATCAGTTCTGCAGGGGTAGCCAGAAGAAACGCGTCATAGGTACCGTGCCCTTTGAGGCTGGATCACTCTGGTTTGGGGTTGGGGTTGGAGTTTCCTAGATCAAGAGAGAGCGCATCAAGGAGAAAGATGACTGCCATAGGGATAGCTTGCTGTGTTACAGCTGGAAAGCTGGGTGCTGTAAGAGGTGGGTGATAGAAGGGCTGAGAAGTGAGCAGGGGCCGTGTTCTGGCTGGCCTCATGTGCCACACTGTGAGTTTGAACTTTATCCGTAGTCATGATGCTGTGTATCAGCATGCTTTCAGCAGTAGAGGACATTAAACAATAGGAAATGTATTCTCTCACCTAACAAGAAGTCTGAAAGTGGGAGGTTCCAGGGGTGGAGAATTCAGCAGCTCAGAGGTGGCTTCACCAGCCTGGGTGGCTCTCTCTCCTGGCACAGTGTCCTTAATGTGTGTGTAGTGGCTCCTGTCCCGGTTACAAGATGGTTGCCACAGTTCTGTGATGAGTCTAGTGAAGAAAAGGGATCCCTTATTATTAAGAAGGAAGACCTTTTCCAGAACCGTCTTAGCAGACTTACCATCATATTCCTTTAGCTGTGATGGTACCACTTGCAAGGGGAACATGACCATGTGATTGGCTTGTCTAGTCGCTCGCTTCTCATCCTGTGGTTGGGGGAAGGCGTCCTCCTCAGAGGAACTGCGAGGCAGCCATCTTGGAAACATGCTGGTTTTGCCAGCAGAGAAGGGAATGGGTTGTGGAGTAAGCAGTCTTTAGGGCCAGCCACAATAGGGAAACACGTTTTCAGCCTTCTAAGAGTGGGCAACAGGAAGTGGGCGGGCAAGGGGTGGGACAAGGGGTTGAGTTAAATTTTAGAAAGAAAACAAAAACCACGCACATACCTATTACCCCACCACTTTACCAGTACAACTATTTTGATTTTGGGCATGTTACTTTTCAGCCATTGTCCATTTGGACATATTTTTAATTAGTTCTAATCTTACTCTGTGTGCTATTTTACATACATTTACATATATTTTATACAACACATTCCTCTATATTTCTGTATAGTCTTCATAATTATTTTAATAGATATATTTTATAATATACAGGAATTTATTAAGCCTTCCTGTTGGTTAACAGTCATAACAATAGCTAATGCTAAGCATTTGCCACGTGCAGGTTCTGTTCTAAGTGCTTTACATTTATTAATTCATTTAATCCTATGAGGTATAGTAGCTTTTCTCACCCTCAGTTTCCAGATGAGGATACTGAGGCACAGAAAAGCTAAACAATTTACCTGAAGTCATACAGCTAATAAGTGGAGAGCTGGAGGCAGAACTGAGGTTCGACAGCAGGCAGTCTGGTTGTGGAGTCTGTACCCACGATGCTAAACTGCCGCTAGATATTGTTTGTTCCGTCTTGATGTTGCAGATAATACTATGATGGACACATTTCTGCGTATCTAGTCCTTGCATATACATGTATAGCCTGGTCCTGGGGTTGCAGAGTGCACTAGAGGTGAGCAAGTAGACATGACACACATAGACCACTCTTTCAGAGGAATGTCACTTAGAGAGGGACCAGGAAAAGGGATTGCTTTAATTTTTATTTGTTTGATTACCAGGAAGGATGTTCGATTTTGTTTGCTATTTTATCTTCCTTTGTGATAATTATCTGCTCATGCCCTTTGTCCATTTATAGAGTCAGTATGCTTTTCATCTTTTTGTGGACTCAAAACTCTTATTTTCTTTTGTTTTTAACTATTTTGAATTTCTGTATATGTCACTCTTAAAAATTATTTCTGCAGCTTCAGCACTTTAAAAAAATCACTGATCTCATTTTCTGTTAAGCCAATTAAAAAAAAATTAGCTTTTAAATGTGTAATCATTTAAGATTAGACTTTAATTTTCCTGAATTGCCATTTATCTAATTGATGCCCAATGAATTTATTTTATTTTATTGTTATTTTTTAAAGATTTATTTATCTATCCTGCCTCCCCCCCCCCC
>JAQZBX010048884.1:0-20077 GCA_029593785.1 Cabassous unicinctus | reverse complement strand
TATATATATATATATATGTTTTAAAAGGTGCTTAGATTACCTAAACATTACACAGAAATTACAGGGATTCCCATGTTCCCCACCTCCCACACCTCCCACAACATCCCACACAAACATGCTTCATCAGCGTGGCACATCACCTGCAATGGATATACACATCCTGGGGCCTTGCCACCAAGCATAGACCATAGTTCACATCGTAGACCACACTCTCTCCCACACAGTTCTGCATGGTATATGCTGATGTAAAATGGCCTACATCCATTGCCTCAACACCACTCAGGACAACCCCCAAGTCCCGAAAAAGCTCCTGTATTACAACTGCCCTTCCCCTCCCTGCCCCAAAAGCATCTGGTGACCACCAGCTCCACCTCACTGTTATAATTTCTTCCATTGCTTGAATCACAATATGTCTATAACAGAATACCATTAAGTCAACTCTAGTCCATAGCTCTTCCCCCAATCCTGAGGGGACTGGGATGGTGATATCCACTCCACCTCCAAGGGAGAGTGGGCTTATATCCCATGATACAGTGGATGGGATTATCCTGCCTGCATCTGCAGGCCCTCTCCATTCCCTGGGATGGCCGTTGCCCATTGTCGTCTCCTCTCCAGGCTACTTGGATGAGTCCATTGAGCTGTAGAGTAGGAGTTGCAGCTCCACCGAGATTCTAGGCACAGCTGGCACATAGGTAGGCCAGAGGCTCCAGTCTCTGGTAGTACACCTAAAAACTCCAGCATCACATATAGGTTTGAATAGAAGGGACTGATGGACCATGTGCAGGGAGGACTTATTTGAGTACAACTCTGTCACTCTCAGGAGCACAGATTCCAAAGTAGAGCCCACTGATAAGGTGTCAATCTCTGGGGCTATCTCCCCTTATACAAGACCTGGATGTCTACAGAGCCCTCAGGAGCTCCTCTGTGTGGGGTGATATCAGCAGGCATTTTTAGAGACTGTGCATGAACTTCCTTTATCTCAAGCATTCCACAGAGCTGGGCCATGCCTAAAGGAATGGGATTGCCCAAGAAGTTTAAAAATAGTTCATGAAGACTCTCTGCAACGTGTGAACCTCATAATTGTGAACATATTTGCAAATAGTATAGTATAGTATAATAGTATAGTATAGTATACAAAGGAGTCAATTCTCAATGCTCACCAAAGATGAAGCAAAACTAGGATGAAAAACCTAGGAACAGGACAAGCACTATTTTCAGTAACACCTGGCCAAGAACAGAATCAGTTGTTTTTCGAGAAGGAATTAGAAATTAACATCCCAAATATACATTATATTATGTGTAGTTTAATATCAGGGGTCTATGGTCATGCACCATATGTTTTGCTCCCATTTAACAGTTTAGTAAACTGCACATAATATATGTCCAAATATATGCCCACCCAACACACATTCACAAACACATACCTCCACATATACAAATTTAGTCTTCCCCAACAAGTCCTTTCAATTGTTAGGACTGTATCATGTTGGATTGGTAAGCATAAATACCCTGATTCAATGGGCCTTGATCACAGAATATGCAGGCTCTTTAAGAGCTCCTATTGCATGTGGTCTTAAAATTGCTTCTTCCCTCTGGCTAAATAGCTCATGTCACAACCTCTCCTCCATATCCTCTCTTCTTTTCTACATGTTTACAATTTAACTTTAGAAAGGCAAGTTTAGCATGCACATGTTTTTATGCTGGAGAAAAGAAGAGAGAAAACATCCAGGTATAAGTATCTGCCTAGAGTTCTAGATTTTTAGACTTCTAGAGGTTAGATTTCTGGGTATTCCAGACTTCCCATTTCTTAGGGTTTTTGTCATCTGTCAATTCAGCATCTCTGCCATTTGTCCTGGAATTTCCTTGCTTAAAATCCTCTTCCCCACAACATTCTGGATTATAGTCTGCTAATGAAAAGTACTCACTTTGGAAGGCATAAGAAAAGGAGAAACTAATGCTTGCTAGCCATAGTTACAGAATCACCCACTTTGGTGCCCCAGGAAAATAAGAGTCTTGAGATTTGAAGTAGCTTTCAGGGGCACTCCTTAGAATCACCCCTCTTTAACATTTCAGGTGGCTGAGAGCATCATCCTTGGCTCCCCCACAACCCTCTCCCCCAGATGCCTGGGATTCACAGCACTTCCCGATAAGCTCCAGTCATTCAGTCACTGATGGTGGCTTTCCTGACCTTTGCTCCAGCATCCTTCCAATGGTTGTGAAGTCCCAAGCTCCAGGTATTAAAAACCTGTGTCCTTAGTGCTTAAATTGTACAGAGTTTCTATTTGGGATGATGGAAAAGTTTTGGTAATGTGTGGTGGTGCTGGTAGCACATTATGAATGTAATTAACAACACTGATTTGAATGTGGTTAAAAGGGGAAATTTTAGGTTGCATGCATATGTATATGTATATATATATGTTACTAGAATAAAAAGTTTTTTTAAAAAGCCCATAGGACTACACAATGCAAGCAAGAAACCCTAATGTAAACCATGGACTATTGTTAATATTACAATTATAATATTATTTCATCAATTGCAACAAATGTACCACACTAAAGCAAGGTGTTTATGTGTGGGGTGGGGTGGTATGTGGGAACTCTGTATTTTCTGCATGATTATTCTATAAACATACAACTTACCTAATAAAGAAAATGAAAAAATTGTCCTCAACATAGCTCTGATACCAAATAAGCACACTGTGTTTAATAATTCTCTTTCAGAACTATTTGTTTAATTTCTAGAAACAGAATTTCTTTAATCTAGTCCACTACCAAAGCATTCTGCTCAAGTTTTAGTTTGCTAAAGGCTGCCAATGCAATATACCAGAAATAGGTTGGCTTTTTTTTTTTAATCGATGGTTTTATTCCATAGCTTTCACTGTACCTGACAGGTTCATTTCTATTTTGTTTTTCAAATTCCAGTGAATTATCAACTGTAAGCTCTTTACCAGATACTTTTATTTTGATTTTTTTTTAGGAGGTATGGGGGATTGAACCCAGGACTTCATACATGGGAAGCAGGTGCCCAACCACTGAGCTACATCCACACCCTATGGGTTGGCTTTTATAATGGAATTTATTAGGTTAAAAGCTTACAGTCTGAGGCTATGGAAATGTCCAAATCAGGGCATCATCAGAGATGCTGTCTCACCAAAGGTTGGCTACTGGTGATCCTTGACTCCTGCCATGTGGCAAAGCACAATGGTGACTCTGTTGGTCTCTGACTTCTCCAGGCTCACTTGGAGAGCCCAAGATTAGGCACATGGTGGCAGGGTCAGAAGATGTGCAGCTGTGGGTGATCAGGCATATGGTTCACCTCTTCCTTCTCCCCTGGGCCTTGTCTCTTTCAGCTTCTGACTAAAGTGGCTTCCTCTCAGCTTCTGTGTTCCATTGATTCCAACTTCTATGTTATTCTCTGTCTCTGCAGCTTTGTTCTGTGTCTGTGGCCTTTTTTATTCCTCCTTTTATAAAGGACTCCAGTAAGAGAATTAAGATCCACGCTGGGTTCTGCAGTCTAATCAAAGGCCCTTATCCGAAGTAATTTAAAATCTAACGGCCCCACCTACAATAGGTTTACAAGCACACGAATGGATTAGCTCTAAGGACATGATCTTCTGGGGTGTTCCCAGCTTCAAACTGTCACAGTTTATAATATGAAACCTCTAGATTCACCAGGAAGAAGAAATCTAGCTAAAAATGGATAATAAAGTTGAAAATATACAAGAGTAGAGAACCAGTAGTAGGTCAGGTCTGAATCCATCCTTGACTTTGCACCACATGGTGGTGGTTCCTATTAACCTTGTACTTGGAAAGGGTGGGTCTGAGCATCATCTTTTGAAATCTATTTCAGAACTTTTTCACACGTTAACACCTTTGCTGATAGTACCTGACCACAGCACAGGAGTTGTGATTGAAAGCTCTTCTAAAACAATAGACGATTCTCAGACTAAAGATGATACAGCACTTTAAAGAAACCATGATCGCCATGAGTATATATTTGATCTCAATGGGCCTTTGAAAAAAGTAACATTTATTTTGCAATTATGTACTATATTTAATTAAAATATTTTAATGCTTTCAGAAATGTATCATTTAGGGTCTTTAAAGTTATTTACCAAATTTAAAATTGGGGTTAAAAATATGTTCCCTGAGAATTATCAGAGGGGGCTCCTCAGACATTTAACTCATGCTAACTCAATCATATGGGCTCAGGGGAGGGAAAAAAAAAAAAAAAGGACATAAAAATTTAAATCATGTAGTTGATTGTACATATACCTCAAATTCCTTAGCTAGTCTCAGTTCTTGCATGCTTTTCACAGTGCAAGATATCTTACCATGCTGAATTTAAAAAAAAATGTTTAAGGAAGTACCAGGGATTGAACCCGGGACCTAATACATAGGAAGCAGGTGCTCAAACCACTGAGTTACATCCACTCCCACTGAATTAATTTTAATACTTCATAAAATTTTGCACAACAAAGTTCCTAAATACAAACCCAGTACACCATGTCATGCTCAGCTGAAGAAACAGCTACCTGTTCCCACAGTGAAGACAGAACTGACAGTGCTGGGCTTACTGAAATTTGAAGTGTGCTGTCAAAGCAGGGCCTTCCCAAGCACGTTTCAAGGGTAGTTTTGACTCTATGCGATACTTGTCTTATATCTATATACAGACAGTTGTAATATATGTGTAAGGACTTAGCAGAATTTCTGGTGTATGGTAGGCACTTGGTAGCTATTAGAAACCTTACAGTGTAGTCTTAGGAGCATGGACTCTGGTGCCAGATAGCCTGGGTTAAATCCCAGCTCTGCATACTGACTGTAGGAACTTGAGCAAGATACTTAACTTCTCTGTATCTCTGGTCTGTCTTCTGTAAAATGAGGATGGCTACTATCTCATAGGGTTAATATGAGTATTAAATATTATATATTTATAAAGTAAGTAAAGTCCTTTTAATAATACCTGGAATATAGTAAGTGCTATACAAGTTGGTTTATGATTTTTACTGTTTTATTAGAATTTTTTCTCCTATACTGTCTCCTTTTAAAAAAAAATAGTTTATTGAAGTATAGCACACATACAGAAAAGAACATATGTCATAAATGCATGGCTCAATGAACCTAAAGTTAAACCCACCCAAAGAACAACACTTAAGTCATGAAATATAAGTGTCTAACACTCTAGAGCTTCCCTAATCATTACACCTACTCCTTTTCCTCCCTAAAGCTGACAACTATCCTAATTTCTAACCATAGATCACTTTTGAGGTTTTGGAAGTTTATATAAATGTAACCATACAAATCTATTCTTTCACTCCCTAT
Source organism: Cabassous unicinctus (assembly GCA_029593785.1). Lineage (NCBI taxonomy): Eukaryota > Metazoa > Chordata > Mammalia > Cingulata > Chlamyphoridae > Cabassous > Cabassous unicinctus. The sequence continues at coordinate 14,755 of JAQZBX010048884.1, read as the reverse complement.
TGTGTTGTAAGAATCATTCAGACAGTTCTATATAGCTATAGTTCAAATATATAGTATATATATGGATGTATATAATATTTTATTGTATAACTGTATCACAATTTACTTATCTAGTCTACGATGTTTCAAATGCTTCAAATGTTTCAAATTCAAATTTCAAATGTTTATGGACATTTAAATTTGAATTGTTCTGAGCTCTTCATTATTAATAATAACTCTAAGAATATTATGGCACAGGTCTCTTGGAACACATGTGTATTTATTTCTGTTAGGCATAAATCTATGAGTGTAATTACTGTGTCATAGGGTAGACATTTGATAACTTTAGCATATACTCCCCAAAACTTTTTCTAAAGTAATTGTGCAAATCCTCACTTCTACCAGCACTGTATGAGATTTTTGAAATTTTACCTTCCTGGTGGCTATTCTTTCCTCTTTTAACTACCACTTAATTATTTTCAGGCAATTCAGCAAAGTCTTCTTTATCATGTCCATGGTTTGGCACTAAAACAGGCTCCAACTATGAAGCCAGATGGGGGCATTTTTTAACCAGCTGTGACATATTTTATCATTGGGAAATTTTCTTGTAAAAGTGTTTATTTGATAAGTAGTGAATCATTCAGTAGCTATGGATACCTTATATCCCAATAACTCAACTTTACTTATTTCAATGCAAATTATTAAGATTTTATTCACTGACAACCCACAACGTTCTACTTGATTGTTAAGTGAAAGTTTGCCCCCTTCCTCTATAATTCTTGGGAATTGCTTGATCATTCTCTTATTAAAAAGTCTTATCCTTCAGTTTTCTATTTCATTCCCAAAGGGTTACTGCACTTCTTATATATTGTTTAATATATTTTTTGCTTGAGTTTTTAAAATTTAATTATTGTTATGATACACCAATAGCACTTGTGCATTACTGTATGTTTAATAGGAAATTTTAATTATTGCACAGTGGTTGTGATTTTGCTACAACAAAATTTGATGGTATAATAGGAATGATAGCTACCATTTATTGAAAGTGTAGTTGTGAGGCATTGTAACAAGGCACTTTAGCTATGCTATCCTGATTGTCTCACCACAACCTTAAGATGGGAGCATTATATAAGCCAGAGACATTAGTTTTTCCTCCATATCTATATCCTCTTTCCTCTTAAACCTTACTGCAGGACTTAGCACTGCATTGAATTCTTTAGGAAAAAAAAATGACACATACCAACAGAGGAGGGTTTGGTTCCTCACACCCATCTTATGACTCTTCTCTCCTCCCATCTGTCTGACCTAGTATTGTACTCAGCACCACTCCTGCCTTCTCTCAATCTCTTCGATTATGGAAAACAGCGCTCTTGTTCCACTGGAAATCTAATGCCCACTGTTGCACTTCCTTCTACCCCACAGCAGTCTAATCAAACCTCTTCTTACCAACTACTGAGAAAATAAAAAGGTTTCCATTTTGTTATAGACATGATTCTCTAATTTTTTCATGAATAAATTAAAGTTCAAAGATAGGAAATTGCTTGCCCTAGGCTACTAAACCGGGAATGGCTGCACTAAGATTCAAACCCAGGGTGGTATGACATTTACTATGTCCAAATTTACCAATATATTTGTGTTTGTTTTAAAATATGGATTTTGAAAACTCTAGGAAATTTATTAAGCATATAGGTTCTTGCTTGATTCACTTTCTTCTTCTTCCACAATCCTGAATCACTGTAGATCAACTTATTTTTTTATCTTTCAGAGAAATATGTAATTAAAGAAGGAAACTCTTATTCAACCCAAGGAAAGGCAAGTATTGTGCATACCAGACAGCTATATAGAAAAACTCATAATTATCATCACATCTTTAAAAGACCAATTTATGAATGCAGATTCCTGAGCTTAGTAGATGTCAGAAGATACTCCAAATAGCAGGAAAACAATAGTAGGAAAATCTTAAAGGCTAGTGCTATGTGTAGATGGACTTGATCACTGCTTACTGGCTATGATTTCAAAGATCAAAAATCCAATCCTCCCTAGCCCCCTCTTCAGAATACCACAGTAAGAGACAAAACCTTCATTTCACAACTAGAGTTTAGGCTTAAATTCAGATAGCCTCCGACGGGCATTGTAATGGAATGAAGACTCCATCCCTACAGTCTCCAGAGGAAGCAAGTCCCTTTGGACACCTTGATTTCAGACTTCTAGCTTCCAGAATTGTTAGAAAATCTCTCTTATTTTAAGTCACCCAGTTTGTAGTACTTTGTTACAGCAGCCCTAGAAAACTAAGATCGATTTTTGGTACCAGGAAGTGGGAAATACCTAAAAATGTGGAAGTGGCTTTGGAATTGGGTACTGGGTAGAGGCTGGAAGAATATTAAGGTGTTTGATAGTAAAGCCTATATTGTCTTAAAGAGACTATTGGTAGAAATATGAAAATTGAAGGTGATTTTGAATGTGTCATCAGAAACTGGAGGAAAGGCAATACTTGTGATAAAGTGGAAGAGACTTGGCAGAATTGTGTTCTGATGTCATATGGAAAGCAGAACTTGTAAGTGTGAAACTTTGATATTTAGCTGTGATTTCTAAGCAAAGCATAAAAGGGGCCACTTGGTTTTTTCCTGTTGCTTATAGTAAAATGTGAGAGGAAAAAGATAAATTGAGAAATGAATTGTTAAGAAAAAAAGAACCAGCAATTGATGATTTGGAAAACTCAGCCTATCTGGATAACAGGCTCTGGAAATAGGGCCCAGGGTATGGCTGAACAACTGTTTGCCAAAGAGATTAGACATATGACTCATGGATCCAATGAACAATCTCAGAAGAATCCAGGAATGGACCTACAGTTATCCAGGAAAGATCTCTAGAGGACTTTCTTATCTGGTGGCTTGGACGTCCATGAGTTGCATGTGAAACTGCAAGGTTTTTGAGAATTTTGTACCCATAGAAACACTGTCAGCATGGGTTGAAAGGCACAGAGACAGGAGAAATGAAGGAAGAATGACTCTAAGGATATTAGCCGTGAGTGCCAAAATTGGGGCCAAATGGACCTCCTTGGGCCAAGAAGGTGGGGCTACCATTCTGGTAGGAGAGGGCAGAGCTGCCAGCCAGGCAGCCCCCAAAGAACAAAGCACCAAGCCACAGAGAATTATTCTCAGGCATTGAAATCTGATGGAATTTGCCCTGCTGAGTTTCAGGCTTGCTTGGGATCTGTGGCTCCTTTTGTCCTTCCAATTTCTCCCTTTTGGAATGGGAATGTCTAATCTACCACTATCCCCCCATTGTATTTTGGAAGCTGATAACTTGTTTTCTAGGTCTCACAAGACCACAATTGAGAAGAATTTTGCCCCAGGATGGACTACTCATAACAGATTTAGATGAGATTTTGGATTTAGAGTTCATGTTGGAGTAGTTAAGACTTTGAGAATGTTTATATGGAGTGAATGTATTTTTCACATGGGAATGACATGAATTTTGGGGGACCAGAGGGCAAACAGTTATGGGTTGAAATATGTCCTCCAAAAGGATAATTTCAAATACTATTCCCCTGTACCACAGAATGTGACCTTATTTGAAAATAGGTTCATTTCAGATGGAATTAGACAAGTTAAAATGATGTCAAACTGTTTTAGAGTGGGCCTCTGATTCCTCAGGACTGGTTCATTAAAAGAAGGGGAGAGGAGGCACAGACAGAAGAGAGGAGAATGCCATGTTGTGCAACAAGTTGCTATGTAGTGTGTCACGGGAACACAGGCTCAGACTCAGGAGACTCCCAACAAATGACCGTTTTATTGCTTGCACAGCACAAAGGATCCAAAAAAGCAGGGGAAAAGATCCCACCTTCTCCAGTTCCCTGAGGAGGACAACTGTTCAGGTGAGGTTAGGTGGATGGCAGCTCTGCATGCTTCTTTTCACATCAGAGATGAGGGACCAATTGTGGCTGGTTTCCCTGAGGAAGCTAACTGCTCAGCAGCTTAGCACACCTCTGAGATAAGGGATACCTGCACTGACCAAGTGCTGAGCTTTCATATGCTCCAGCAGTGATGGGGTTCTGCCAGTGAGCAACCTTTGTGCCCTGGCAAGCAGCAGGGACTGGTTAAGATTTAATATCTCCCCCAGCTGCCTTCAGTCGCTTGTGAAATGAAAACGTACCAAAAACCTGTATGCAAACAAGCTAAAATGGAAATGTAACAAACACCTGCATGTAAACAACAAGTGTGGAAACATCACAAACACCTGCATGCAAACAGGCACGATGGGAAATGGAAGGGGGTAGGCAAGGGCCTGAAGATAGCCTCTGAGTGTATCCTTGACTTCCCTAGCACATGTGATGACTGAGGCAGATGTTGAAGTGCTGCAAATCAAAGAATGCTAAATATTGCTGGTCACTGCCAGAAGCCAAGAGAGAGGCATGGAACAGATTCTTCCCTACAAGTTTCAAAAGAAGCAGAGCTTTTCTGACACCTTGATTTCAGACTTTTTTTAAGTCATTCAGTTTGTGGTATTTTGTTACTGCAGCCCTAGGAAACTAGAGACAGGCATAGTTCATTGATTGATGATCATCATCAAAATCATCTAGTTATAAAGATAAAATATCTGATCTTTTCTGTAGAGCATATGGTATGGAAACAGATACTATGACTAGAGGCCTGGGGCCATGTTTTTTGGTTTTGTTTTGTTTTTCTTTTCCTTCTGTATCAAATGGATTATAATAAATTTAAATCATAAAATCATAAAATGTTGATGTTGGAAGAGACCTCAGGACTCCATTAATACAGTGGTTCCTAATGGGGATATATCCATATTATGGTGGGATGATCCACATGCAGTTTGGGAATAGTTCACTGAAAGTTAAAAGTTCTTAGCCATTGTTTTTTCTATGTTTGTTTTGTTTTGTTATCTTTTTTAAATTTATTGAAGTATATCACTCATACATAAACAATAAGTATATAGTAATCATTGTGAACTTATAAAACAAAGATACATAACATCATATAGGGCTCCCATACCTCACCCTACCACCAATACCTTGCATTTTTGTGAAACATTTTTAACTAATGATTCAAGAGCATCCTCAAAACATTACTACTAACCAAAGTATTTTCCCCCAACCCACCCTATTATTATTATTTATTTTATTTATACATGAACATACGTAAACAATAAGTGTATAGTAAAAGCTGTGAACTTACAAAGCAAACATGCACAACATCATACAGGGGTCCTGTACATCAACCCACCACCACCACTTTGGATTGTGACATAGTTGTTACAAATTATGAAAGAGCATCATCAAAATCTTACTACTAACTATAGTCCTTATATTACATTTGGTGTATTTTCCCCCAACCTACCCTAATATTATTTTTTAAATATATTTTTATGACAGAAATTGTAAACTTACAGAACAATAATGCACATGTGCAGAATTCCCAAACAACACCCCTCTACAACACACCACACCGTGGTGGAACATTTGTTACAGATTATGAGATAATATCATCCGATTATTACCAGGTCCATAGCATACATTTAGCACACTTTTTCCATACTCCCCCATTATCAACACAGTACATCTTTGGCATAGATGCATGAATATTACATTATTACTGTTAACCACACTCCATAGGTCACTCCAGTTGTATTTTTCCCATGCTTCTCCACTTTCCCACCACTCAGCAATAGTGATGTACATCTGCTCTAGCTAACAAAGGACACTCTTGCATCTGTGACATCAACCACAAATCTCATCCACTTCTGGGTTTACTGTGTTATTCAGTCCCTAGATTATTCTCTTTCTGTCAATGGGCATTTACATCCCTAGACTACCCTTTTCAGCCACATTCTGATTTATAAACCAGCAGTTACTCACTATAATGTGTTACCATCAACTCTATACATTTCCACACTTTTGGAGTAAAGTTAATTAAAACGTATACATACATTAAACATCAGTAGTCCATCTCACTCCTCTTATCTTCTATAAGAACCCATCACCAGGGGCGGATGTGGCTCAAGTGGTTGGACGTCTGTCTCCCATATGGAGGGACCTGGGTTCGATCCCCAGGACCTCCTGGTAAAAATAAAATAAAATAAAATAAAATAAGAATCCACCACCTACCACCAGGCCTTGAAGATATTTTCCTACATTTTCTTCTAGAAGCTTCATGGTTCTTGCTTTTATATTTAGATTTTTGTTCATTTTGAGTTAATTTTTGTATAAGGTGTAAAATGGGGGTCCTCTTTCTTTCTTTTGGCTATGGATATCCAGTTCTCTCAGCACCATTTGTTGGATGGACTGTTTTGCCTGAGTTGGGTGGATTTGACAGGCTTGTAAAAAATCACTTGATCCTAGGTGTGAGGGTCTGTTTCCAAACCATCAATTAGGTTCCATTGGCCTATGTGTCTGTCTTAATACCAGTACTATGCTGTTTTTACCATAGTAGCTAGGTAATATGATTTAAAGTCTGGAAGTGAGAGTCCTCCAACTTTACTTTTACTTTTTAAGATGTTTCTGGCTATTCAGGATGCCTTACCCTTCCAAGTAAATTTGATAATTGTGCTTTTCATTTATTTTAAAAATGCAGTGGAATTTTTATCAGGATTGCATTGAATCTGTGTATCAATTTGAGTAGAATTGACATCTTAATGATATTTAATCTTCCAATCCGTGAGCATGGAATGTTCTTCCAATTATTTAGGTCTTTTTAAAATTTCTTTTAACAATGAGTTGTAGTTTTCTGAATACAAGTGCTTTACATCATTGGTTAAGTTTATTCCTGAATATTTAGGTTTTATCTGTCATATTTTATTTTCACCATTCTTTTGACACTTTTAGTTACTTTTACTGATATAATTTTCATTTCTAGACTCTCTTTCAAGCCTCTCTCTTCTGTCATTTCTTTTCAAGCTGTAGCACACCTTTTAGTATTTCCTGCAAAACTGATCTCTTGGTTACAAAGTCTCTCAGTTTCTATTTATCTTTGAATATTCTAAACTCACCCTCATTTTTGAAAGACAATTTTGCTGGATATAAGATTCTTGGCTGGAAGTTTTTCTCTTGCAGTATTTTAAATATATTATACCACTGCCTTCTTGCCTCCATGGTTTCTGATGAGAAATTGGCACTTAATATCATTGGGTATTCCTTATATGTTATGCATTGCTTTTTGATTGCTGCTCTCAGAATTCTCTCTCTGTCTTTGGCATTTGACATTCTGATTAGTATGTGTCTCGGAATCAGTCTATTCAGACTTATTCAGATGGAAGTACATTGTGTTTCTTGGACTTGGACATCTCTGTCCTTCAATAGGGTTGGGAAATTTTCTACCATTATTTCTTCAAATATTACTTCTGCCCATTTCCCTTCTCTTCCCTTCTGGGACACCCATGACACATATGTTTGCATGTCTCTTGCTGTCGTCTAGTTCCCTGAGACCTTGTTTAATGTTTTCCATTCTTTTCTTCATTTGTTCTTTTGTATGTTCACTTTCAGAGGCCATTTCTTCAAGCTCACCAATTCTTTCTTCTGCCTCCTCAAATCTGCTATTATATGATTCCAGTGTATTTTTAAATTTCATTTATTGTGTCTTTCATTCCCATAAGATCTGTTATTTTTCTATGTATGCTTTCAAATTCTTCTTTGTACTCATCCAATGTCTTCTTAATATCCTTGGTCTCTTCAGCCATCTCATTGAATTTATTAAGGAGATTTGTTTGAACATCTATGATTAGTTGTCTCAACTCCTTTATGTCATCTAGAGGCTTATCTTGTTTCTTTAACTGGGCTATATCTTCCTGTTTCTTGGTGTGGATTGTAATTTTTTGTTGGTGTCTTGGAATCTGGCTTACTAGATGTATTTATTCTGGGTGTAGTTTCTCTCTTTAGTTTAAGGCTTTCTTGTCTTTTCTCCCTTGCTGGTTGTATAGTAGGAGCCAAGGATATAGTTGGTGCTATAAGCTGTGGAGCTCAAGTTGCCCTCCTTTTCCCAGGGACCAATGGAGCTTCTTCCAACTTTCTCCTTTGCCAGGGGTAGAGACAGAGTCACAACCGTGTGTAATAATCCAAGTCATGCAGGCCTGTAGTTGCCTGGAGAGACTGATGAAGGTTAATGTCCCTTTCTACCCTGCCTGGGGCAGGGATGGACCTGCAGGTGTGGACAGCAATCTATGCCATGCAAGTTCACAGTTGCCCTGGGTAGACTTCTGACTGTTTAGTCTGTGCCCGCCGAATGTACCTGCAGTTACTGGGAGAGGCTGGTGCAGGGCCCACCAGGTTCCTCCCTGCTAGAGGTGGGGCTGAAGCCTAGGCTAGGGCTGCAGGCCAATCTGGGTGAAAAAGCAGGTCCATCACTGTGATTTTCAGTCAGCCAGGGTTCCTCTCATGCTGGGGGCAGAGTCAAAATTGTGGCTACCAGCATCTTTCCAACTTGGACAGGTTCAAACTTTAGCTGTTCTTAGGGTTATACTTTAGCCAGCTGAATTTACTAATCGTAACTGAAATCGGTAGCCAACCATCTCTTCCAACCATGTTTTTGGAAAATGGAGCTTCCAATTCCAGCCACAGAATAGCTCCTGAGGTGGTTTGTGCCACCTGAGTAGGATAATCACCAGTCTCTTTGCCGTGGCCTGTATTTTCCAGAGAGGCTGGTGCAGGTCCCCCCAGCTTCCTCCCTGCTGGAGCTGGGGCCGGGGCTTATGCTAGAACTGCCATCAGATCTGTATGGAAAGAAGCCAGCCCCTAATAGCCCTGGGATTTTCAGTCTGCCTCGCTTCCCCTCCTACCAGAGGTGGAGTTAAAATGGCAGCTACTGGCCTTTTTCTGAATTGGACAGGTTCAACTTTTAGCTGTTCTTAGGACTATACTTTAGCGCACTGAATTTACTAATCTGTAGCTGAAGTTGGTGCCCAATCGTCTCTTCCTCCCCCCATTTTTGTGAAGTGGAGCTTCCAATTCCAGCTGGTGGCTTGTGCTACCAGTAGAGGATGGACACCGGCCTCCAGGGCATGGAGTGCTCTACTTACGAATCTTCTCTGCAGATGGGCAGTCTCCTCCTTCCATTCTTTCAAGGATGTTGCAGGACGTTCGTCTGGTCTCCTGGAGCCCCCAAAGAGGTGCTTTAGATAGCTCTGGGTGATTACTAACTGCCCTGTAGCATGACCTGACTCTAGGAGCTCCTTACTCTGCCACCCTCTTGCAGTTGTCTTCAGCCATTGTTTTTACAATGAAAGATATTGAAGTTGTGAACTCAATATTTTGGAAATCACTGGTTGAGATTCTTGCTTTGGCTTTCTTACATTGCATAAACAAAATACATTAAATGTGTTCCTTGGACAGGTTAATTTGTTATTTGTGAAAAAAGATATTAAGTCAAACCAGTTTTTTTTTATCTAGCCATTTCATGGTCTCTGATATGATAATGTATCAAGTGACTCTCAAAATGGATTGAGCACCCAGCATTTATCAGTTTTACTGGTCAAAAAAATAAATAAAACAATTTTAACAAAGCATTTCATGGAATTAGTGTTCCAAATAACACACTGTAGAAGTCACTAGCATATATACTTTGATTTTATTCATCTGTTTATAAGACTTTAATAAATATTCTGTAGCACCAACCCATAGTTAATGGTGATGAAAGTGAAATCAACCTATCTAACTCCTCCATCTACTTTCTGAATTTATCAATGTCCCCTCCAAGAAGCCACTATCTTATGTTTAAATTCCTAACTGTCTAGATATACCACCTTCTGTCATCTCTGTCCCTATTCCCTGTATATCTCATTTTTGTTAACTTTCCTTCTTCTACTACATTCATCAATTTTCACCTGAACACTGTCCTTTCCTTTCATGGCTAAAATATTTCATATCTGATAAAGATGCTCATTATAATTATTTCTATATCATATAGACTTCTTTATAATTGTTTTACCTAGGCCCCAGATCTAGAATAAAAACCTATAATTAAACTGGGGGTTAAAATACAAGGATGGCAGCAGAAAGTCAGCTTGGGTAAAATTTTGAGGACAGAAATCTATGGACAGCCCAAGTATGCCAGAAATATGTTTTCCTGTGGGATTGTCTATATGGTACAGTGAAGGTCTAGGAATATAAAGACAATTCTCCCTAAGACACATGCATTTTAGTGGAGGCTTTAATAATATAACTTAATGGAATTAGTAATATTTTAATTTTAGTCAATATGGTTCTATCAAGTGAGAAAGATGCTTCAGGACTGAGCTTGGGGAGTGTGTTCCTTAAGCTTATTTAAAATTCCAATAAAGAGGCAACTGCCTATTCAGTCTATGTATATGACTGGCTCTAGATTGCTACACCAGTTCATTGCCACCTGGATAACATGGTCCATTTGTTCAAAATGAGTTCTCTATCTGTGATGGCTAAAAGCCAGATGGGTCTGTCAGTTGTTGTGACTCAGCAGCAATTCAATGCTCTGTTGGCATAGAATTGTGAGTTCTTAGGCAGGATGCATGGATGGAAGCTCTCCTGGGCTCAGGGCTGGAGAACCTCACATGAACTTGGAAAGGCTATGCCATCTGATGACAAGTTTCATATCAATAAGATTAGTAAGCTGTGCCATAACCAGTGCAGGCTCAATGTTAAACATGGTACAAAATGCAATATTGTTAAAATGTAAAAATGTGTATTGAAGTCAGAAAATAGTGTTCTTATGAAGGTAGTTAAACTCTTCTAAGTGAAATTTCAAAGTATCACAAGGGGACTTGGCTGTCCAACTCCCATAAATGTTTGAAAATTTACTCCTTGGCGAATAATTTTATAACAAGAAATAAATAACAACCTTGAGTTTATGGGCTCCACTACATTTTTTTGTCAGTTGCACCCTGCATTCTCAGCTGATGGGAATTAATTTATAGCAAAAACACTTGGTATATAGCAGTTCTTGTTGTGCCCTGTAGTGTGCTTTGATGTCAGGAGCTCCGGATTTCACAGCTGTGGGGTCCTATTTAGCCTGAGCTGAAGATTTCTCTGAAAGATGTTTTCATTGAATAAGTTTAAAATAATGCATTGGCAAAATATTATAAATTTAAACCCTGTGACTTTCTCATGTTTTTTTAAAAAATGATAAATATGGCATTTTATTTAATTGAATATGTTTTGATTATAAGATACACCTTGGTTTGAGAGAGATTGAAATTTTTAACGTGCATCTTAGAATTGATGAAATGTGAAAACTTTAAATACAACGGGTTACAGATCAGGAGAGACTACTAAGCTCTCTATCTTTATATAATACTATTTAAAACTAGCATTTTCCGAGGACCATCTATCTACATCCCTTTTTATATCAAAGATAGATGTGGTTTTTGCTTGTGTACCCTATAGGTACTACCCCTAAAACATATCTCAAATTTGTCTACCACTGTTCCCTCCCATGCCCAAGGTACAAGCCACTATCATCTCTAGCTTGGGCTACTAAATGCCTTCCTAACTGGTTTTCCCACTTCTATTGTTCCAGCAACCCATTTGCCATCACCAGAATACCTAAATTGAACCATCTCAATAACTTCCAGGTGCCCTTAAAATTAAATCCAAACTCCTACTGAATAAACTTATACCTGCCTATATCTCCTGCCTCCAACTCATTCCTGAGCCGCTCTCTCTCTCTCTGCTCCATCACATTCCTCTTCTTACAGCCGATAAATCAGGTCAAGATTTTTTCCTTCCTTAAGGCTTTTGCTCATGTGCTTCCTTTTGCCTGATTAGCTTTCCCACCCCATATTGTTGGCATCTTTGTCTTCTTTTGGAATTTAAGATCTCAGATTAGATGTCATGCCCTCAGTGAGGTCAGTCTTATCATCCTATTTAAAACAGATCCTCTTCCATTATCCTTCCTCTCAGCCCCCTAATTTTCCTTCAAAGTACTTTTCTTTCACAATAGAGGACTATACAGTTATGTGTTTACTTATTTATGGGTCTATCTCTTTCACTAAATTTTAAGCTCAGAGCTCTGTACCCAACCTTATCAGTGTAGATGCTCAATAAATATTTATAAATATTTATTGTCTAAATGGATGTATGTTTTGGTGCCTGTATTAGATTCTCCAGGAAGCAAAAGCAACAGATTATATATATAATGAGATTTATTATAAATTTATAAATTCTACTATAAATATATATACATATATTTGTGTATATATATGTGTATGTGTGCCAATTCTTATAATATATATATATATATATATATATATAATGAGATTTATTATAAGAATTGGCTCACACATCTGTGGGCATTGGCAAGTCCAAATTCTGTAGGGTAGACCACAAACTGGGAACTGCAATGAGGGCTTTGATGAATTCCTCAGAAGTTGGCTGTCTGAAATAGAGGTGGAAATTCTTCCTTCTGACTGCTGAAATCATCAGTTTTCCTTAAGGCCTTCAACTAATTGTATGACATTTCTCATTGCTGAAAGCAATCGCCTCAGTTAATTGTAGGTGTAATCAGCCATAGATGCAATCAACTTACTCATGATTTAATCCATGAAATACCCTCATAGTAACAATTAGGCCAGTGCTTTCTTAACCAAACAACTGGACACCATAAGCTAGCCAAGTTAACATATGATTTTAACCATCACAGTCTACCTCTTGTCAACATGGCACCCGTACACCTCCCTTTAAACTACACTTAATCTCTAAATAAAAACAAGAACAGTCATATTATCACCTAACTTAATTCAACTATACAATCAGAAACAAACTAACTCTTTCTCCAGAAGAGGGTTCAAATCCTTGGGTAATATTCACTCTTAAACTTGATAGTCACTGTAACTGAAATATTATGACATAAAGTTAATACAATTTATGTTATATGATAAAGGGATAAGATAGGGAAGATAAAGATATTTGCTTTATGTGTATATACAAACATATTCATAGCAAAATAAGGAAGAAATATTCATAACCATTACAGTCCTCACTTCTGTAATTGGCCATATGGTCATAGCTCTTATTTATAACTCCCTTTTTCCATGACCTATTCCAGATTCCCTTTACCCTCAGCAAGTGCCAAAACTAGTTGTGGTACTTTGCCTAGTTGGGGTGGCTCAAGCCTGCATTCTGGGCTATTAGTACTCCTGCCAGGATGGGTTGTTCCAGTTTTCCATTGACTTTAATCACAGAACATGACAGTAAAAAAAGATGTCCTAAGGGATCTTTTGTATTCCAGGCAAACTCTTTTTACCTCCATTGTGTAATAGCAGTCCTATTTCCTCTTGATAATCAGGATCATGCAAATCACAATTCTTCCAGCCTCTATCCATTACCCAATTCCAAAGCCGTTTCCGCATTTTAGGTATTTATAACAGCAGAACCCTATTTTCCAGTACCAAAAACTGTTTTGGTTTCTTGACTACAAAACAAATACCATGCAATGGGTTGGCTTAAATAGCAAGAATTTATTGTCTCATGGTTTTGAGAAGTCTAAAATCCAAAGTCATTAAGTTGATGCTTTCTCCCAGAAGACTGTCGGATTTTTGGGCTTGCTGCTGGCAATCCCTGGCCCTTGACTTTTCTGTCACATGGTAATGCACATGGCAGCCTTTCATGGCTTCTCCAGGTTGTGTTTACTTTTGGCTTTTCTCATAACTTTTGCTCAGTGTATCTGAATTTTATTTGCTTATAAAGGACTTCAGTAATAGGGTTAAGACCTATCCTGATTAAGTGGGTTCATATTTACATCAAAGGGTCTTATTTACAATGGGCTCATACCCACAGAAAAGTATTAAGATTAAGAACATATTTTTCTGGGGCACATAGGTCTAAGCCACCACAGTGCCCTATTGCTGCCCACATCTGCCATGCATAAACACCCTCTCTCACTATAATATCGCCATTATTGAGTATATATTGAGCATAGATTGAACACAGCCAGGCACAGTGCTAAGCCATTTACATGCATCACTTTAAAATAGCTAACATGACATGACTTCTTTTTACTATATGTTAACTTGCAGTAAAGATGTAGCATTAACTCCACATGTGAAAAGCATAGGATAGTTTTGGTATAACACAACTTGACCCTTTCACTTTTCAACTCTGTAGTTTCAAATTGGGATCTATTTGTTCTGAATTCATTCATTCTCATGGGAGACTTGAGAATCCACAGTAAATGGAAAGAATAGTAACACAGAAGTGGATTATTTGGGTTCAAACTTAGCATTATCTCTACAAGGATCTGGAACTTTGAAAAATTCAGTACATTTCTCCAGGTCTCAGTTTGCTCATTTCTAAAATAGATTTGAAGAAAATGTTTTTTAAGTCTAAATGGGTACTGAGATTCTCTAAGACTCTTCTGTAGATTTTTCACTAAAAGTTTAAATAAACTAAAATTTTATTATTAGTAATCATTAAAAATAATTATTACAATTGTGGTAAAAGCTAACATTTAAGGAAAGTTTACAACATACCCAGCCTTATCTCATTAATCCTCACAACTCTGATAAGAGTCCTTATCTGTGTGCTAGTAATACACACACACAGATAAGAAGCCGAGGCACAGAGCCGTTAGCTAATTTCTCACAGCTATAAGTGATGGTCAAGTAGCAGCCTCATCCCAGAGCTCATCTTCATAATTAGTAGACTATGAAGCATCTCTGTAATAGTAAGTCTACTCCTACTTGTTCTAAGCCAAGGGTGTTCCACAGGCCCAGAATTGGTTTACGGGCTTATGAATGACCAGCAGTCTTGGAAGCATTAATTATATATATATATATATATATATAATTATAATTATAA